>PVJI01005619.1:0-94149 GCA_004026765.1 Micronycteris hirsuta
GGGGAAAAAAATGTCTCAGTTGTCAAACTAAACTTCAGTTTTTTACCCAACAACTCTTTCATGTTGATGCCTGTATGATTAGTCACGCATCTCTCAGGCAACAAAGGAGAGAATGCGCAAGGATGAGTATGATTCGGTTTTCAAACAAATCACTTTTCGAACAGCCTTCAGGAACTTGAATTAAGTTCAAGACCATAGGTTCCACTGTACTATGAAACAGTGATTTTCCTTTCTGAAGTGCCTAAGGAGCACTAACTTACTGTAAATACTGATACAGGGAGGCAAATGACGGATACTTTTTTCAGATTTTTGTCCTTGGGTGACTCAGTGAAGCCTAGAGGATGGGGGCATGTGTAACCTCTCTTGTTGACTTCTTTGCAATATCTTCTTCTCCTTCCCTGCTCAAGGCCAGTCCAAACCCCTCAGCCTGGCTTGCACTCTGGAATCCTACATCTCTCTCCATGCCCCTCCCCAATCTCCTACAGTCCCACTCAAGATCCCAACTTTCCCTGAATAGATTAGGAACTCCCCAAGTCTAGGTTCCTATCATGCATATTTGTATCACCAGTATCAAAGGACAGGTCTTGATGAAACTGGAAAAGCTGGAAAAGCTGGCATTTGTGCTGCCTGTCACCTACCAGACCCAATAAGCAGAGACAGACATTGAATCTTTATGGGGCTTTATTCAGATGGCCAGCGATCTGAGAAGACAGAGGGTTTGTACCCTAACAGACCGTCTTAAATTCCATTTTAAACTGACCCTTTTTATAAGGAGAAGAAAAATGTAGATAAGGGGTTTGGAATTCAGGGAAAAGGTTAATCAGATAAAAGCTGCAGCGTTCTTTCACCTGTGTCCTGGGCAGTGGACAACGGCTCAGATACCATTTTCACCGCGCGCAGTCCTCCCGCAGCACAAAGGTGGGACTGCTTATGGCCTCCCGGGAGTCAAGGTGGGTCAGACCTTCAGTTCCTGGAACAACAGCTTTTTACATGCACTGATTACTAAGCTTATTAGCTATTATCTGAAACTAAGAATTTTCCAACATTTGAGTCCACATCACTGGCACGCAGAGTCAATGTTTGATGAACCACTGAAACCTCTAATATCTAGGCTTTTATCAATAACTGTACCAGCAGGGGAAGTACTGGCCCCCGCAAAATTTACCTCAGAGGTGCTACCTCCTTCTTGGCCTCCACGGATCTCTCAGGGCAGTCTCAACGCTTTCCCTGAGAGTCTCCCTTCCTCAGATTTATGCCCAGGACTGTTTTTGGCATCCCGAGAGGTCCAGTTAGAACATAAGCGGCTTGGTCGTTCAGGGACCGCAGGTGGGCGGTGAGTGGAACACCTCTGGAACCTCCAGAAATGGATACGCTCTGGGGCCGAGTTTCTTCAGCAAATACACCAGCAAGGGGGCCCACCCCCATACTGTTTCTCTTGGGAGGACCGGGACTTTGGTTCCTGCGTTCCTCTCTATGGTTTTCGACAGGCTAGAAGGGCCGAAAGGACACTTCCGGGAAGATGGCGGTATAGCGATCGGATCTGGCACGTGTGTCGCCGAGAAGTCTGTGCAGTGACTGAGGGTAAGGGGCAACTGTCTCTTGAGAGGTGGCAGGTGGTGCTCCAAGAAAAACTACGGCGGCAGGGCTGGAATTTAGACCTCAACAGGGAGGAGGCCGAGGGAAAAGGTTAGTCGGCTCTTTAGAACCTCAGTAAAACTAGTGGCCGTGGGCCACTCCAGAAAACTTGGGTTGACGGGAGAGACAGTTCCTGAACGTGTGCTCACAGCCTTCACAGAGACTGCGGCGCAGAGCCTGGGACAGTTGCTTTTGTCCCCAGGTGTCCATTGTGAAGTCTGTCACAGCAACTCCACCTATGCCATTCAGTTCAGAAAATAACGCCTGAACGCCTTCTCAATCTCCGAGTGCACGGGGGTTGGGGAATGAAGGCGCTCAGACTCCCAGTCCAGGGCGTATTATTTCGAATTACCACGACAAGGGATAGGCTGTGGTAAGACTTAAAACAGAAATCACGAAGAGCTGTAAGAGACCGTGGAATGTATGATTACCGTAACACCAGTTCTGGAATGCCTGAGATCTTGGGTCCACCATTTGCCAGTTACTTGATTTGGACAAGTTTAAACCTCTCAGTGCCATTTCTTCGTTTGCAAATTACAGTAATACCATGTCCTCAAAGGGCCGTTGGAGGATTAAATGAGGTAAGTTGTGTCAAGCAATTAGCAACAGGCTGTCATCAAGTAAGTGCGTGAGTATTTGTATAAGTAAATGCATCAAGTAAAATGCAATCAGTAATAATACTGTTATTGAAGTCTGGGCACTGAAAGATCAGGGATAATTTCTGAGAAGAGGCAGAGTTTTGAGGTGACCTTAAAGGCCTCATTGTTTGAATTTTAATTCTTTTTAACAGTATCAAGAAGCAAGATAGGCCCCTTCTTCACTCAATGCTTTTCTGTTGGGACTCTCAAGGTATCGACTAGGTTGACAGGTAATCGTCCTTCACAGTAGAAATGTGAACCGAAATGTGAGTCGTTCTTAATTTGCCACTCTGCAAACATAACATGCAATGTTTAGGAGGGGTGACTTAATGATGTGTCTGATTTTTTTAAAGCATACTTACTAGACCTTCCTAAACTCACATGAAAGTTTTCCCTTCAGAGCTGTCATTTTGGGAGGCTACAGGGTTACTTTAGTAGTGTCGTTCATTGTTCAGCTTTAAAAATGGTCTGCGGTGCCTGTAATAAATTATCTCAATACAGATTAACTTTAGTGAGTCAAGTCAGCAGTGGTAGTAGTTTTGAATGTCTTGTGTGAAAAGCCACTAAGCACTCAGAGGCAAATTTGGTATATAAGTTTGATAATGCCATTTTGAAGTCCAAAAGGAAGAACAGCAGAGTGACTATTAAAAAATGCAGTTAGCTCTGGCTGGTGTGGCTCAGTGGATTGAGTGTCGGCCTGCAAACCAAAAGGTCACTTATTCAATTCCCTGTGGAGACACATGCCTGGGTTGTGGGCCAGGCCCCCAGTTGTGGATGTGTGAGAGGCAACCGATTAATGTTTCTCTCTCACATCAATGTTTTTCTTCCTCTTTCTGCCTCCCCCACTCTCTGATAATAAATAAATAAAACCTTTTAAAAAATTACATTAAATTTAAAAATGCCATTAGTTGGGGATGTGATAGAAAGGAGGACACTTTAGAGTCAGGCAACCTGGGCTCATATTCCAGCTCTATCTCATACTAGCCGTGTAACCTCAGGCAAGGAACACAGGCTTTGTCTCCTCATTTGTAAAATAAGAATAATTTGACAGGACTGTCGGGATTAAATGAGACAATATAATATGTGTAATCCAGCCTGGCTGGTGTAGCTCAGTGGATTGAGTGCAGGCTGCGAATCAAAGGGTCGCTGATTCGATTCCCAGTCAGGGCACATGCCTGGGTTGCGGGCCAGGTCCCCAGTGAGGGCCATGTGAGAAGCAACCACACATTGATGTTTCTCTCCCTCTCTTTTTCCTTCCCTTCCCCTCTCTTTGAAAATAAATAAAATCTTTAAAAAAAATGTGTAATCCAGCTGCTACGCATCAGATGCTCAGTAAGAGTACCCTTAAGCTGGACAGTTTCAGGAGGGGTGCTCCAACAAGGGTGAAAGACAGTGGCAGTGGGGAAGAGGTGCATAGCCTCCACACCAAGAGGACAGTGTAACTGCTATGGCACAGGTACAGGATATGGGCTCTATTAAGTGCTGTTATAACTCAGGTTAACAAGCATCTCATTGCTTTGTTTTTACATGGCAGATGTTCTCATGTAGCAGCGAAGAGTTGGGGACTCTCAGACAAGCTGCCTAGGTTTCAGTTCTGTATACATTAGCTGCATGGACCTTGAGCAAATCATCTAACCTCTTTGGGCCTCAGTTTCCTCATTAGTGAAATAGGGATAATCATACTTTCCTGAATGTAAAGTTCAGGAAATCTTCCTGGGTTGGGAAGATTAAATGACAATCCATGTAAGGCCTTAGCACAGCTTGGCATGTGGTGGGTGAGCTCTCCATAAGTGTAGGTATTATTCATAATACCTTTGACATGTTGATGTTGAGCTCTTTGTGGTCAGACAGGAAGCTCCCCAAGGACCAGGCCTCTGAACCTGTCTCTGCCTCAGGTTCAGGAAATAATTCTTATAAAAGCAGTCGGTGGACTTGATGTATGATGTGGCCCTTTCTCCTTTCCTCTTAAAGGGATAAGTGACCTCTTCTATGATGAGGACCTGAAGACAGTTACTCTTTTTTCACCATGAGTGTCATCACCCCAGAGGTCAAGAGTCATGGGATGAAGTTTGCTGAGGAGCAGCTGCTAAAGCATGGATGGACTCAAGGTGATCTCCGTGGGGCACCTTCCGCAACACCCCAATTCACAGCCTACCCTCTGCCCAGGGGAGAGGCATCATCCTGGATTATCCCTATGCAGTCCACAATTGGAAGAGGAAAAGCTAGCTTAAAGGGAAATTTGCACAAGAAAATTTGACTTTTACAGAAAAAGAGAGAAGAGGAAGAAATTTAACAATGGATAGTAAGAAATAAGTGGTTGGGAGGACTGGGAGAGAGGGAAAGAAACATGACTTCTGCCCCAAAGGAATTAATGAAGGAAAAGAGCTTGGCTCCAGATAAAGGCAGGGGGATTGCTTGGAGAGGTGCTAGAATGAACTACTGGGAGTGCTTCCAAAAGAGACGGAGTTTGCTCAATGCTAGATGTGTGGAATGGCAAGGAGTGGCGTGTGCTGGGGTGCCTTGTGAGGGTGTGGGCAGGCAGAATAAGCTAAGTCACTCACTGTCTTCTGCAGGCAAAGGCCTGGGCCGGAAGGAGAATGGCATCACCCAGGCCCTCAGGATAGGGCTAAAGCAGGACACTCATGGGGTAAGACTGGGCAGGCTGAAGGAGGTATGGATGGCAGAGGGGAACCCTTTAGGACAGGCAGGCAGATTCAGAGTTCAAACTTCTTCCTTTGGCAGGTGGGACACGACCCTTCCAAGGAGTTCACAAACCACTGGTGGAATGAGCTCTTCAATAAAACTGCAGCCAACTTGGTAGTTGAAACTAGACAGGTATGAACTCTTAATAGATGGGCACATGAAATATGAGGGCCTGGGACATGTGGAGGTGAGGGAGACATGGTATGTCATCAACTCACTGATACCTCCCCACAGGATGGAGTACAGATAAAGCACCTTTCTAAGGAGACCACCCGTCATAATCGTCCCAAGCCCAACTTGCTGTATCAAAAGTTTGTGAAGGTATAGAGGCTGGGGGTGAGAGGGTTCATCCTTTTTTTCTTCTCTGGGGTCTGAACAATTGCCCTGTATGCCCTACCTATTCTCAGGACCATTCTAAGATAGTGGGATCCTGCAAGTAACCTTGCTGTTGCTTAATTAGACTGCCCCATCCCTAGGCAAGAATTGAGATCTTCAGGTTACATGGACCCCTACCTTCAGCTGAGGGGGCAGCAATGGAGTGGGAGGTTGGGCATAGTCAGGAACTGCCAGAGTAGGGCAGGGAGGGGATGTCCAATTCAAAGGACTTAGAAGTCAGAGACTGGAGAGATTATCTGATCCATCCTTTTTATTTTGCCCATATGGCCAAAAGCGGGGAAGAAGGGCTTGCTGAAGAGCCCACAGCTTGCTAGTAATGGCAGACAGGACTAGAACTCAGGTCTTCAGATTCCTACCTACTAGCACACCAATAGAAGGGAGCTAATATTTACTAATCACGTATTATGTGCCAAGGGCTCTCCATGGTAACTAGTGAATCTTTCCCATTTCTGTTCATCTCTGTGGCCATCTTCCACCCCAGACCATCACCATCTCTTGCCTAATTTCTTTTACGGCCTCATAACCAGACTCAGCACTTGTAATCTCACTCCACACAATCAGTTCATCCTCCACAAAGCATCCAGAGTGTTCTAAATTCATTGTGTCACTGACTCCTCCTTGACCTTGTATGACATGGTATGAATTTATCAGACTGGCTCATGGCCCTTCAAGCTTTGTCCCTGCCAACTTCTCTAGCCCCACCTCTTGCCAAGTCTCTCTGGATTTCTCTACTTTAGCCAGATGGAATCATTCTTAAGTTAGCTTGTTCTTTCACCTTCAAGTTTTTGTACATGCTATTCTCTCTACCTGGGACATTCCGCTCCCTTTCCTCCTTTACCTGATTTTTTTCTTGTCTCCCAGAGTTAGCTATTTCTAGAAATTATTCTACAAACCTTGAAGTCTGAGCAGGTACCACTCTAGCCCAGGAGAATTTTCATTGCAGTTGTCTATGTTCTGCCCTACTTCTTTCCCCCTCACCACATAGGCTCCATCTGGACTGGACCCATCTCACCCATATTCCACTCTGTATCCCCAGCCCTTGGCCCACAGTAGGTTCTCAATCCGGTCAAATAAAGTACTGTGCATAGGTGTTGGGGAAAGCGGGGGAAAGTGCCATCTTTATTGTCAGTTACTAAGGACCATGGAATGACCCCAGGGGGTACTTACCCCACTGTGAAGATCTGATGGCCCACAGTAGTTTCTCCCTCGTTCTGCCCACTAACCAGGGAGGCCAGCACTCCCCAGCCCCACACCCCTCCTCCTGTCAAAGTTGAAGTATACAGTTTGGTACACCTCTGTGGGTCTGCAAGGAGCAAAACTGGGGGGTAGCAGATGTGTGCATATGGTTATGAATTGCTGGGGAAGGGGAGTTCCAGGGAGAAAGAGGGGTCGCAGTGGTGTTGAGTGGACCTTGTCTACCTCATGATCCCCCCTCCTAGATGGCCACACTGACTTCAGGTGGGGAGAAGCCAGATAAGGACGTGGAAAGCTGCAGTGACGACGACAACCAGGGGCCTCAGCCTCCGAAAATGTGAGACTTCATTTTAGTGCTGGGGTCACGTAGGAGATGCCTCAGATCTCAAGAGAAAGGACCTAGTGCTTGACTGTGGGCTTCTTCAGGGTGAAACTACGTTGTACTAACTTTTGTATCCCCTGTGCCTAGAAAACTACCAGGTCCTGAACAGGGACTCAGTGTCAAAAGAATGTTTTAGAGGGGAGGAGAGGTCAAGCTTTTCTACCAGATGTTTGTAATTCCCGATTTCTCCTCCAACCCCCCAACAGTCTGACTGACGAGATGTTGCTCCAAGCCTGTGAGGGACGAACGGCACACAAGTAAGTAATAGTTAGCTCCTGGGTCCCCCTTTCCCCCATCTAAAGCCTACCCCTGATGATAGCCTGTGCCACTTTTTAAAAAAAATTAATATTTTTTCTATTGCCATTTAGTCCCCTTATACCCCCCTTACCCCCCAGTAATCAGTTTTCCATGAGTCCTTTTTCTTTTTTGCTCAATCCCTGCGCCCCTAACCTTCCTCCACCCCCCAGCCACTAGCTGTGAGTGCCACTTCTTGACTCTCTTTCACCCCAGGGAAATGATTCATACTATCTGCCAATCTCTGAAGCTGCTTGAAGATAGACAGCTCCTCCCCTACCAATTTCCCCTGCAGTCTCAAGAATTAGGCCTATTTCTCCCGAGATCCTCCCTCTGACTTCGGCCCTATTTCAGGGCTGCCCGTCTTGGGATTACGATGAAGGCTAAGCTTGCTCGGTTGGAGGCCCAAGAGCAGGCCTTCCTGGATCGGCTCAAAGGCCAGGACCCTGGGATCCCTCAACCGCAGTGTGAGTGCAAGCCCCTCAAAAAAAAGAAAAAGAAAAGGAAGCAGAAAGAGGAAGAGGCTACAGCAACGGAAAGGAATGCAGAAAAGGAATACCCAGATCACACTGAGCAGAGCATCAGGAAAAGCAAGAAGAAAAGACAACATCAAGAAGAAAAGGTCACAGATGAGCAAGAGGGAATAACCATAGCAGATGAGGAAGAAGCCACAGGAACAAGAGAGTTTGAGGAACTGAAGAGCAGAGAACAAACTGATCAGTGTCCCAGGAAAAGGAAGAAAAAGAAGAGGCAGCACCACGAAGAGAAGCTGAGGGTCTTACATAAAGAATGGAGAACAGAGGTAGAGCGCCGAGCATACACTGATCCATGCAGCAGAAGCAAGAGGCAGCAGGACAAGGAGGAAGACTCGAACACAGCGGATAAAGAAGTTGAGGAGGCTACTGTAGATGGTGGGACCAGGGAAGCAGAAAGCAGAGCACGCAGTGAGAGGAAGGGCAAAAGTAAGAAAAGACGGCAGCAGCAAGAGGTTGTCTTGGCTATGAGGAATGGATATGAGGATGGCAGCACTAGGGAGGGCTCGAGCAGCAGAGGGAAGAAGAGAAGGCAGCAGCAAACAGAGGAAGAAAGAGCCAGAGTCAGTACGGACCAGAGAGCAAAAAAGAAAAAGAAGAGAGACTGAAGGTCAGGTCAGCGTGGGGGCTCAATCCATTTCTTTTTAGTTGTGGTTGAAGCCATAGAGACTTGAGCTGATGCAGGTCTGAACTCCCCTAGTGAGGAGTCCTTCCCAAGGAGAAAACTGAACTCTGGAATACCAGCCTGCTGGAGAGGACAGAGGCATCGCTATACCTTAGTTGAGAGGGTGGGCGTCTTCTCCTTTGCAGCTTCTGACCCAGAGATCATGAACTCAAGTGCCAGTAGGAGCCAGGCAGCCAAGAGACAGGGAGTGCTGAGGGTTGTGGGAACAGGAATGCAGATACCCTTTGAATGGGTATCCTTGCTAAAAGAAGCTAGAAATGTAGACTTATGTGGTATGTCCTGTTTTGTTTTGTTTTGTTTTTTATGAAGCTAAGTAGGTCTCTGAGCTGGTTTCTAGCACTGTGGCAAATGATTCAATAAACATCAGTTTGGGCTCCTACTCTATATATGTCTTGCTTGGCATCTCCATTCCCAGCCTGGGAAGGTCCTGAATACAAGAGTCTCTTTTGGAGTCCTCTGAAGAAATTTCTTCTGTTAATATCCTGTGGTCTTGCTACACTGTTAAATGGGAGGGGAAAGCTTAGAGAACCCCCTCATCCAGTGTCCTGTCTGTGTCCCTAACGGGTAAGAAGTGTGTGTGTAAAGGACAAGCACCTCACTTGGGAGCCTTTTTCAGCATCTGGAAGTCCATTTTTATTGTCCCCAAATGCCACAGCAACCTCTCCCGCTTGGTCTGCTTCCCCAGAGATGACACAGTATCTCCACTGTTGCCTGCCATCCATTAACTTTTGCTGCCAGAAAAGCTCTCGGGTCTCCATAGTTCTGGGAGAGAGGCACTAAATCTTTATTGGGAAGAACACCCACCCACCTCTCAGCGCAGACGATACACACACTCAGTGTCAGGGTACTGTGGCAGATTCAGCTGGTACTTCTTTTCCAGAGCAGGTGGCACGAAACGACCCCCCAGGTAGTGGTAGCGACCAGTAAACAGGGTGGCAGACTTTTTGGGTGCAGTCAAGGAGATGAGCAAGTCTGGCTGGATCCCTCCAGGGTTTCCGTTCTCCACATCCCATCCTAAAAGAAGGGTTGTATTCAGGAAGAGCAGAAGAGACCAACATCTAGTCCTCTTCCAGACCTTGCTCTGTCCTAGTTCTAAAGGAATGGGAAGCCCCCGCATCCTTGGAGGTCCATGTATCCCTGGGCTTTGGTTTCTGAGAGCCAACATGTAAAGGGGACTCCTGAACTTTTTGCTCCTAGGCTATGATCTGCACCTCTAGACTCATTTTAGACTTGGTCTGAGCCTTGGGTCAAGAAATAGGACTCCCAGGTACCTAGCTCAAGACAGGGCAGCGCCCCAATCCCAACCTCCTTGGACCCAGCACCTGAGGGAATGTCAATGCTGGCAATGGGCACAGTGAGTCCATTCAGAACACTCAGGACACTGCGGAATGGCTCCCGAACATCACCCTTGAAGCTGAAGCCAAAGATGGCATCCACCACCAGGTCATACAGTTCATCAATCCTCGTGGGCTGTGGCGGAGCAGGAAAAGTAAAGGATGTCAGAGCCAGCAGCAACACAAAGAGCTCTTGAGAGGAGTGGGCTGTCCTCTGCACCCACAGACCATTCACAGAGGCATTAATATAGTTCTGTCTCATTCAGATGGCATTCTGAGGCCTAAAACAAAGTGTAAGTTGGTCCCTGATTCAGGCCAAGCTGAGTTCAGACACCAGGTTCTGCCTGCCTGCCACTGGGGAGGCCACAGTATGGGAAAGCCTGAGACTGGGAGTCAGGAGGGACAGGTCTGGTTTCAGCTCTGCCATGAGCTGGTCTGTGGCTCTGGACAACCACTTCCTTCCCTTCACTGCACCTTAGTCTCTTCATCTGTAAAATGTGTTAGGAAATGTAAAAAACAAACAAACAAGCTCTCAAGTGTCCCACCCCTAAATCCATGCATCTGGAGAAAGGGTTTAGGCATTCACTTCAATTCCTAAGAGAGGCAGATGATGTGTTTACTATATCGTAGGGAAAAGGAAGGACTACAGAGTAAAAGGAGTGACCAGGGGAGATGAAAGGGAAAGGAAGCTTTAGAGGCAGTGCTGGGAACGCAAAGAGCACACCTGGCGGAAGAGAGGGCTCTTACACTGCTTCTGTTCAAACAGCATACCTTGGGTGCCTCTGGTGTCACGCACTATTCCTACCCTCTAAGAGTCTGACGTCTAGAGCAGGGGTGTCAAACTCATTTCCACCGGGGCCACATCACCCTCACCTTCAAAGGGCCAAAATAATTTTAGGACTGTATAAACATAACTACTCCTTAACTGTTAGGGAGTTGAAATTACATTCGGCCCTTCTGCACAGCCTTCGGCAACACGAGGCTGATGTGGCCCCCGGTGAAAATGAGTTTGACACCCCCCGGTCTAGTGGAACATAAGCAGATGAAGAGCAGGACACAGTGGTTATTGTGGAAGAGGACACTGAACCGGAGGTACCTACCTCTGGGGGCATTTCACCAAGGAAAGGGATGTCCATTTTCTGACACTGGGTCACCAGTGCCGTAAAGAGTGGCTTGTTAGGCCTTTTGGGATAATGGATGGTTGGCTGGTAGCCCTACGAGGAAAGGCAAGAGGTAATTCACGCCAAGCTCCTAGAAACCACATAGCCTCTCCACAACCCTTCACATACTCACAAAGAGTTTGAGGTGTCGCGCACAGACCAGGCCATCTCCTCCATTATTCCCTGGGCCACAGATGACCAGAACAGTAGGGGGGTTCCTGAACATGGACGTGGGGGGATATGCCTGGAGGCAGAGTCAGAGGGGATTCAGAGGAGCTTCGGGCCGTCAAAGCCCAGGCTTGGCCCAGCTGTCTCTCCCCCTCCATTGCGCCTCGGCCAGGGAGACAGCTTGAGTTGCACCACTAACCTTGGCAATGGCTGTAGCACAGCTCAGCCCAGCCAGCTCCATAAGTTGGTCCACGCTGAACTGGTACTCGTTAAACAGCTCCTGGTCCACAGCCTGAGCCTCCTCCTGGCTGAGGAAACCCTCTGCTCAGGGGCTCGCTCACGCGAGAGCCGTCAGCCCAAGGCCTGCGCCCCACGGGAGCCCCGCCTACCTCAAGTACCTCACCGCGGTGCTAGCCATAACCTCTGGGTCCCCGCGGCCCCCCGAGCGCAGCCGCTGCGGCCCCCACCAGGTGGGCCCCGCGCGGCAGATGTTGGCCTGAGCTCCGCCGTGTGGCAGGCGTGAGCCCGCCACCAGCAGCCCAAGCCCCAGCAGAGAACGCAGATAGGACATTCAACCCGGGCGTGCGTGCGCCTCCAGCCAGGCCCAGCCGCCCTGGCGCATGCGCAGCACTTCGTCCCCGCCCCCAAGAAGTGGGCGGGGCACCCCTAGTCGGAATCGTTGCTGGGCTCCTGCACACTTCGCTGTGCCTGCGGGCTGAGGCCTCTGTCCTTTCACGTTCCGTTACAGCCTGGATCCCAACCCTCCTTTCCCGGGAGTACTTACCTATTGCCTCATATTTTCAGGTGGAGCGAAGTGCTTTGCTCCCAATCGCCCTTTGATATAATTCTTCAAGTTTAGCATAGAACTTAGCCCGGGTTCCTTCCCCTACTACTAACTAGCTGAGTAAATTTGGACACTCCAGATTTCAGTTTCCTGCCTGTAAAACGGGATGAGAGTACATTTTCATAGGGCGGTAATGCATGCAAAGCGTCGACAGGACTGGGTACATAGGGCTCCATAAATTAAGCTAGTGTTCTTTTTTAAATGATATTTAAAAAAACTATTTACTTATTTTAGAGAGAGGGAAAGGGAGGGAGAAAGAGTGAGAGAAACATTGATGTTTCCAGTTGAACCGGTGATCTTTCGCCTTGTGGGATGATGCCCAACCAACTGAGCCACAGGAGTCAGGGCAGAGCTAGTGTTCTCACGTACACTACTAAGCGTTTTATCTAACTTATGACCCTTCTCCTCACTACATTAGCTCCCCCTAACTCTGTTTACCAGGACAGCACAATGTACTTCTAATCATACAGAATACTTACCCCTTTATCAAGGTAATAGTAACAGAAAATTATAGACCTTAAGAGGTTGAGTATGCCATTGTCAAAAATGTTGAAACCATAGACTTCGGGCCACGATAATATTTCAAGAAAAACCTGGAGTCCCTGGCTGGTGTGGCTCAGCGGATTGAGCGCAGGCATGCGAACCAAAGGGTTAGTGGTTTGGTTCCCAGTCAGGGCACATACCTGGGTTGTGGGCCAGGTCAGGTCCCCAGTCAGGGGCATGCAAGAGGCAACTACACATTCATTGATATTTCTCTTCCTCTCTTTCTCCCTCCCTTTTTCTCTGTCTAAAATAAATAAATAGCCCTGGATGGTGTAGCTCAGTGGATTGAGCTCGGGCTGGGAACCAGACTGTCCTGGTTCGATTCCCAGTCAGGGCACATGCCTGGGTTGTGGGCCAGGTGCCCAGTGAGGGCCTTGTGAGGAGCAACCATACATTGCTGTTTCTCTCCCTCTCTGTCTCCCTCCCTTCCTCTCTCTCTAAAAATAAATAAATAAAATCTTAAAAAAATAATAAAATAAAATCTTTTTTTTTAAGAAAAACCTGGAGAGGAAAACTAATTTTTTTACCCAAAAACTCTTAAGAATGCAAACACACTTTTGCATAGTTAAGGAAGAAATTTGTGGAATAACAAATCCGTTACCGTCAAGGCACTAAGATAATTATCCAGGTGAAATGAAGGTCCTGTTTTTAAGCTAGATTTATTCTCATTCTGTATCATGGATTGCCTTCCTGGTTAGTCCATTGCAAAAGGCAAGAACCCCTTCACCTTTTAACTTCTCCTCTGATAATCTCCTTTTTAATTATGAGGTTTATCATCTCCTGTGGATGTATCCTTGGTCTCCGGCTATGCTTGTTTTACATGTTTGTGGTGGGAAATTGAATTTATGAGACTATGATTGTCTCATAAAACTGTTTTGTCAGACTTTGTTTATGGTTGGAAACTGAGTTTACAGTGTATATTACATTTGGATAATCTTGCCCGAGACCTCATTAACTTTGTAACTTCACCAGCATATAAATAGCTTTACTTTTTTGCCTGTTTGAGAAATTAATTGGGTGATTCTGAAGATTCATTTATAAAGCACAATGTGAAACATGTTTTTTTGACACAGATAACATTTTGAATACTTATATGTACCAACACAGCAACCCTGTTATTATTCCCATTTTACAGATGAGGAAACTGAGGCTCAAAGATGTTGAAAGACATGCCCAATGATACAGTGATAGTTGTCAGTGGAGCTAGGATTCAAGCAGTTTGACCTCAAGTTCTGCATTCTTAAGTACCATGCTATACTGAACTGCTTCCCCAAATGCAGAAGTAGGTAATTAAAGGCTTGTCCCTGCTGATTTCATTTTGATGAGATTAACTATAAAATAATGACACAAAAATACCCCCCACACACACACACAGGATTTATAAAACAAGCAAATGAGGGCTGTCTCCAGGAAGGCAGTGCCCAAGACCTAGTCTACTGTGTTGCTGTCCTTCAGACTTTTGGAGTTTTCTTTGAGAAATACCTTCAAAACCAGTTTAGGAAGGGCACGTGGATCGATCACCTGTGGAGCTCCAGATGCTTTACATATATTATCTAATGTAACCCTGTCAATTCTATGACATATTTTTATCCTCATGTTATAGATGAGGAAATTGAATGGCAGAGAGAAGCCAAGTCAGTTTCCTAAGATAATACAGCTATTAAACGGTAGAGCCAGTGATGGCTGATAATGAATTGGCAATACTCCTGGGTGGCAGGCGCTGCTACTTGTCCCTCAGAATCCATTCTCCTTTCTTCCTTTGATAACAAAATCCCTGAGATTTATCTGGCCACAGGTAAGCACTGGCTTGTGTATCTAAATATTACATTTTCCAGTCTCCCATGCAGCAACTAACCATCCACATGTGATTAAACTCTGACCAATGAGATTGGAGCAGAAATGATATATGCAACTAGTAGGTCATATCCTTTAAAAAATGTTTTCTTCCACTTCCTCTTTTCTTCTTAGAGGCTGGAAGGAAGGTATTATGCTGAGATGGAGCAGCCGTTTAGACCATGAGATGTAAATCCCAGGTTGAGGATGGCAGAGAATCCTGCCTGGCTCCTCAGGCTCTACAAAGCCACTGTGTAGGCCCTGGACTGCTTACAGGAGACAAGAAGAACGTTCTCTCTGGGAAAAGGCACTGTTCTATTGGCTTTTGTTATAGTTGGTGAACCTGCAACCTAATCAAGACATCTCGAAAGCCTGACAAGATAATATACTCCACTTACTAAGGAAGATTAACAGCTGTGTCTCCAGCACCTACTTCTGTGCCTGGCACATAGTAGGTCCTCTACAAATGTTTTAATGAATACTCAAAATCTCATTGTGAGGTAGTTCACAGTACAGTAAAAGCCTCTTATATGACATAATCAGGGGTGGATTATCTTATTTCAATTTAAAACAAAAAATACATTTGCTTGCCACCTGTCAAAGTGTGGCCTGGCTCTTCTTTGAGAACAGAGCCAATGGTTGTATTTCTCCATTTTCTTCCATAAGCCTCACCAGTTATGTATCACTTACAACTTGCAGTTTGCTTCCTTAGGATGGAACAAAAATTAAATGGCACGCTTAAAGCAATCTGAGTGCAAAATTCATCTAGATTTTTATGATTTTCTCCCAATCTGTAATAGTCTTCTTGCTCACATCTAATTCAACAACAGCTTTGTTTTTGAAAGATTTTATTTATTTATTTTTAGAGAGAGGGGAAGCGAGAAAGAGAGGGAGAGAAACATTGATGTGTGATTGGTTGCCTCCCGCATGTCCCCGACCGGGGACCTTTCGGTTCTTAGGTCAGCACTCAGTCCGCCGAGCCACACCAGCCAGAGCTCAACAGCAGTTTCTAGTGTCTCACCTTAGTCAAGTCTTCTAAGGATTCAACTTTGTTTTCACATTCTTAGCTCATCAATATATGTAATATTTAATTAAATTACAAATTACAATAACACATACCACCAACTCCTGGTAAACAATGGCTTAGCTGGGGGGTGGAACTGCCCAGCATTACGAAAGAAGGAACTCACTACCTAGCTTAGAATCATGGCTTCTCTGCTAGCTAGTTGTGTGATCCGAGAAGACAAGCTATGTAGCTTTCGTGCTCTCTTTTTCTCATTTGTGAAATGGGATCACAGGAGAAGATACTTGTGAAGCACTTAGAACATGGGTGGTATGTGCTAAGTAATCAATAAAGCTTACTTAATATCATCGTTGTGGCTGCTGGCAGCAGTGGTCCTACAGGCCACAGGCCTTGGGGCCTGCACCCAGCCTCTGCTATGTTTCATGGAGAAAGTGGGGTGCATAGGTTGGTTAAGATGTACCTTCCATAGTCGTATAATCCCATGACCCAAATGAGAAAACGGAGGTCTGAAGAAAGTCATTGACTCCACAGCCCCTTGGCCAAGAAGTCATAGTTTTTAGAACTGGAAAGGGCCTTAGTGATCATGAGTCAAGTCTGTATCCAGAAAGAAAGGGGAGGATTCGCCATCCATTTTCATTTTCCCTTTTCCCTATCGAGTCCAAAAATCTCAGCAAGGAGCAAACAGCCTCAGTGCTGAGACTGCAAAGGAGCCCACTTGCTGACTGCGTTGTATTCCATGTCTGTACAGTGCTGAACAACCAGAACGAGCCTTGGTCCCAGAAACTCTTCAAGTGTGTACGTGGAGGCACCGCTGAAACCAGCAGAGTGGGATCACATGATCGTGCAGAAGCCAGATGTGGTGGGTCTCCTCTGTGGGTCCCTGCTGGGGTTTTCCTCGGGCTGTTTTAATGACCTGAAGGAGGCAGGGCAGAGCTTGCCAGTGGGAATGGCTGTGGCAAGAGCACAGGCAGCCTGTTCTGTCATCCTCTCTGGACCTTACCTCTGCCGGCAGGCAACAGAGCAGTTAGGAGTAGACTTAAGCTGCATATCCCCCCCCTTGGCAGAACTCTCCCTTTCTCTGAGGTCTACAGTCAGGCCACACAGGAGGCAGGGGATACGCCAGGCCTCCTGAGCTGGATGAAGGTCATTCGGGTTGTTGCTAAAGGGCAGAGACAAAGAGGTTCAGAGCGCTGGGTACTCCCAGGCACTGGACGACATCTTCCCCAACTTCAACAGTGATCATGTTCCATTAAAATCTCCAAAGTTACATTCTTCCCTACTCTCTTTATCCATTCTCCAGGCCTCCTTCCCTCCCCAAGGATGCACCTACTGACTGGGGGACCACTGGGTGCCAGAATGCCAGGGTACTCCATTCTGGGTGGTGGGGGCCTTGGTCTCCAAATAGGAGATGGGCCCTAGGTCTGGGACTTAGATGGAGAGGAACAGACATATTCATCACAGGCTTCTCTGAAGCAAGAACCATCATGGTGGAAAGGAAAACACTTTGGGAGAACAAGAAGGGTGGGTGTCAGGGAATGTGTCGGTCACTGTCTGCAAAGGCTGCGCCAAAAACTGTGCCCTGTGTGGGACAGGTGATTGACAGCCCTGGGTCATCTAGGGCTAAACATGGGAATGATCTAGTTGGAAGCCTCTGAGGGAAGAGACAAGCTAGAGTAAGAAAAGCACCGGGTACCTGGCACCTAGTGGGCTTCCAACAAACCCTGGTGCTCTAAGATGCAGTTCTAGAAGCTAGGAAAGCTGTAGAAGCAAGGGAGAAGAGGTGATTCCAGAAAGCGTTCAGGAACAATGGGCCAGAGTCTTGAAAGAGGAGCAGAAATGTGGAGAGGGCTGGTCTTGGGTATCAGACCTGAGGTGGGGAAAGGGGGCAGTAAGGGAAAGGAGGGCGTGGGGAGAGCGCCGCCCTCAGCCAGGACAGCCTACCTGTACTCACACTCCAGTCCCTGCACAAGCCAAGCCAGTCACAGGGAACTGTCACGGAGCCTTCTTCCTCTTTTTCCTCGTGGCCCTCCTCTAAATCTTAGTCTTCCCACCCACTCAGAGATGTATAGGGGCAGGGAACAGGGGGCAGAGCGGCACCCAGCCAGTTCCCCTCCTCCCTGGGGTGCCTACGCGGTCCCGGCCCTCCACCCTCCACAGCACTGCTGCCATACCTCCTAACACCCTCGGAGGTCATATCCATCCCAGAGGCTCCGCTCCACCCCACCCCACTCACCTGTGCTTTGCTTCTGCTGGGCCCCTTGCCACCCTGACTGGCGTCACTGCTGGGCTGGCTCCACCTGGAGCCTGAGGCCTCCTTGGAGCTGAGGTCTGGAAATGAAGGGGAATCAGTTTGAGAAAAATGGCTATGCATGTACACGTGAGTATATGCTCCCTCCAGACACAGGGCCCCGAAGACGAAGAAGTACTAGAGAGAACGGGGCTGTGCCACGTGTCTGAGAATGAAATTTCAGGGTGAGGCCCTTTGCTCTGGCAAGGCCACACTAGTAACTGTCACGTTAGAGCTCAGGCTCACAGACTATCAGATGTGGCCAAAGCCTGACCCCCCCTCCCCTCCACTTGGGGCCTCCAGGAGCAAAGTCACAGAAAGTTGGTGGACAACTTTAAATGGAACCCAGGTTCTCTGATTCCCAGTCCAGTCCTCTTTCTGTATCAGCCTAATTTAACTTTTGCTTGTAAATTATAAATAGAGTGTCCTAGTCTTTAAAATAAGAGAAGACATAAAGTATATTAAATACATATAATAGATATGAAAGTAAATTCCAATTCCCCAGATGGGAGGCTTCCTGAGGGAATCTCAGAGGGTGAGGAAGGAGACAGCTGGAGAGACATCAGCTGTTAGGAGAGGCAGGGAGGCAGAGAGAGGGCGAGGAGGAGCGGGAGGAGAGGAGCATGGTGGCGCCCCAAGGAGAAGTGGCCCCCGAGAACTGGAGATGGGAGAAAGGGACTTCCCTGGAGCACTGCCCCCACTGTGTAGCCCTTTGGGGAACTGCAGCCAACGACTGAAAATCTACTTCTTGGTGTGGCTCGGGGTCCATTTGTTTGTCTGTTTGTTTATAGAGAGGAAGGGGGAGAAACATCTATGTTTTTGCTGTTGATCCACTTATTTATATATTCATCGGTTGATTCTTGTATGGGATCTACCGGGGATTGAACCCACAACCTTGTAGTGGCACGATGCTCTAACCAACTAAGCAGCCCAGGCAGGACGCTCAGGGTCCTTGTTTGTACCCCTTGGCCTTCACCCACTGAGCTGGTTAACAGTCAGCCAAGGCCCTGGCAAAGCCCTAGTGTTGGACAGGCACCGCAATGCCCCGCCCCCATACCACCCCCAGGTGGCCTTGGGAAAATGATATGTGTACCATATGATGGTCGAGGAGCAGATGAACACAGGAGAGCAGGGAGGCACAGCATCCCTGAGGACATCAGCTCTGCTTACCTATACTTTCTCCCTTCTCCAGGTAACCTCTCCCTACCCCCTGCTCCTTGTCTCAGGTGTCATCTCACCAGGGTATGAGTCGGGTCCGGCCCACCCCGGGCCAAAAGGGTCTTCATGGCATCCGCCAGCTTGGCCACCAGTCGCTCTCGCACAGAATCTGGTTCCTTCTGGGAAGAGGGAGGATAATGGCGTGATAGGGAAGGCGTGGGCTTGTGCTTCTCTGGGAATCGGGTAAGAAAGAAATAGGAAAGGAGGGAGGGAAGGGGGCTTTGTCTTCTTTCTCTTTTGCCCCATCCCCATGCCTTTGCCAGGGTCCTGCCCAGAACTGTGTATAGAGACGAACTCTCACTCACAATAGTGTCCCAGGACCTAGCACAAAATGTGCCCAGTGCATGTTTGATGAGTGAATGAATGATGCAAAGAAGACAAGACATGAGGCAGGATGTTAGCTGGAGAATGTTCCCAGGAAGGCTAGCAGGAACAGTTAGATTCTGGGATGGAGGGTTTTACCTGACACCGGGCCAGTGCTTCCTTATAGTACTTCAAGGCCTGATCATGCTGCCCCAGTCTGGCTGCGGCAGCCCCCAGCCCCTCGCAGGCCTGCCACTGCCCCTTCATGTCTCCTAGGGAAGAGATCCTGAGAGGTCCTTTTATGGCTCCTACTCCACTAATCCTCCCCTGCAGAGGTACTCCCCACCCCAACCCCCCATCTGCCGCCCCACTAGCCCCAAGGACTCCCAGCCTTTGCTCCATCCCCGCCCCCAAGCCTCTGCTAACCTCCTCACCCTCACCAGTGTCCTGGGCAGCCTGCAGAGCATGTAGGTAGCTGTCTCTGGCCGCCTTGTCGTCCCCCAGTTGGCTCAGCGCAAACGCCAGGCTTCCAAAGCTCCGGCCTTGCTCCCACCGCTGCCCCACAGAGCCTGATGACAGAGCCCACCCAATTCTAAGAAAGGACCTTGGCCACTGGGGCATCGGGACCCTACCCCAAACAACCAAGAGAGGGTTTGCAGGAGTCCCAGTGCTCAGCCCCAGCACGCCTTCAGATGTGCCACAGAGGCCCAGACTTTCCATGTCCATAACCGGCTTCTCCCCGGTCCTGAGTTTTGGCCTGAATGCCTGCCCCTGGCTATTATGAGCCATGCAACAGCCCTGTGAGGCAGGCAATACAGGTATTAATCGCTCTTCTTTCTGCCCATGCTGCCTTCCCAGCCCTAGGCCTCAGCCTTTGGGCCTGCAATACTCTATCTTATCTGGCTATCCCGTCTCCTGTATCCCCAGCATTCCCTCTCCCTGTTCTGGGCTTCCCAACCCCATGACTAGTCCTAAAGGTCCATCCATTCTTCAACCTTTCAGCTCCTGCTGGAACCCTCTCTTAGTCCCTTAGTCTCAATCCCAGTCCCCAGCCCCTGGTACTCACCATGCAGAACAGCAGCCTTCTGGTGAAACTCCCGGGCTTCCTGATAGTTGCCAAGGGCATTGTGGGCCATTCCAAGGTTTCTCAGGACCGTGGCCTTCTCCCCTGGCTGCTGGCATAAGGGCAGGGCCTGCAGGAAGGCCTCTGCTGCTAGCGGGAACAGCTGGAGCTGGGAGTAGCCCAGGCCTAGGTCATTATAGAGTTGTCCTGGAGGACAAGGCCAGGGTCACTGGTAGCCAGCTTAGATGCAACTGAGGTTATACTGGTGTAGCCCTCCCACTCTTACAGGGTCCCCCCAATTCCCTTCTCCATCCCTCAGAAATACCTCTGCTTCCACCCCACCTCTCAGGGTATTACTAGCTCCGAATCTCCCCGGACCCCACACATCTCGACCAATGGCCTCACCCAGCAGTCCCCGCTCAGTACTCATCTCGGCAAGTCTCCGACTCTCCTCCAGCACCTGCACCACTTCACCCACACCGTGCTGCCCGCTCTTCAGCATGCACACCGCCGCAGCCCCCAGTGCCTGGGCTGCAGCTTGGGGCTGCCCTGCGTGGGCATAGGTCCAGCCTGCTTCCTGCAGGCAGTGAGCTGCTAGTTCAGGCTGCCCCAGAGCCTGGTAGCAGGCTCCCATTTTGGCCTGAGTTTGCCCCTGGTCACCTAGTGGCTGGTAGTGGCCCAGGGCCCTGTGGTACCAGGCCAAAGCTTGAGAGAGGTTGCCCAGGGCATGGTAGGCCAAAGCCACATTGAAACACTGGTCACCATGGCACCTGCCCTGTGCCTTCTCTTCAGGTTGGGCTTTTAGGAGCAGCTCAAGGCCTCTGGCTGGGTCCCCAGTCTCCACATAGGCAGCACCCAGGTTGAAGGCACAGGCCTGGAGAATAGGGGTGTCCCTTTTTTGTGGGACTTTGGAGGCCAGGAGGAAAGCCCTCTGGAAGCTGGTCAAGGCTTCATGGTTCCGGCCAGCCAACAGGGCCCCGTGGCCAGCCCTGGTGAGGGCTTGGATGCTGGCCTCTAGCTGTTGCCGCTTTCTTTTCTTCTTTTTCTTCTCGAAGCCTGAGGGCTCGGGCTCAGGTGCTCGTAGGGTGTCCTCAGGGTAGGGGGAAGACATGGTACTGACAATGGAAGCACAGGGTTCAATATGTCACCCTTCACTTCCTCCAAAGCAGGATCCCCCTAGGGCAGTGATTTTTGACCTTTTTCATCTCGGAGCACAGATAAACTAATTACTAAAATTCTGTGGCACACCAAAAAATGTTTTATATTTTTTGCCTAACAAAACAATAGGTATAATTTTGATTCATTCTCACCAGATGGCTATTGTTGTATTGTCTGCTGTCATTTTTTAAGATTTCATTTATCCGTTTTCAAAGAGAGGGGGAGGGAGAAAGAGAGGGAGAGAAACATCAATGTGTGGTTGCCTCTCACACGCCCCCTACTGGGGACCTAGTTTGCAACACAGGCATGTGCCCTGACTGGGAATCGAACCGTTGACCGTTTGGTTTGCAAGCCTGCACTCAATCCACTGAGCCACACCAGCCAGGGCTGATGTTATTCTTTTATTTGACAATCTAGGGAAAAGAGGTCAGTGCCTCTGACTAGTCAGGTATTGCATGTTTTTAAAATTCTTGCAACATACCAGTGTGTTGCGGCACACCAGTTGAAAATTGCTGCTCTAGGGCAATTTAGTTCTACCCTGCGCTTGGTGTGAACCTCAGGGTTTCAAGAATTTCTCTCTGCCATCCCACTTTGTTTTCATCTATCCCACTGGGCACCATATCAACTAATTCTAATATCCTGACTAATTCTTAGTCCTCCTTCAAGACTCAGTTCAAGTAATAGTTTCCTTCAGAAAGTTCCCTCCCCTCTCCCCTGACTGATGTGACTCAGTGGGGTGAGCACTGTCTTGCAAACCAAAGGGTCACCTGTTCAATACCAGGTCAGGGCACAAGCCCGGGTTGTTGGCCAGGCCCCCAGTTGATGGCCTACGAGAGGTAACCACACATTGATGTTTCTCTCACGCATGGAAGTTTCTCTCCTTCTCTTTCTTCCTCTCTTCCCTTCTCTCTAAAAATAAATAAATAAAATCTTTTAAAAAAACCCAGAAAGGAAAGCCCTGGCTGGTGTAGCTCAGTGGATTGAGCGCGGGCTGGGAACCGAAGGGTCCCGGTTCGATTCCCAGTCAGGGCACATGCCTAGGTTGCAGGCCAGGTCCCCAGTGAGGGCCGTGTGAGAAGCAACCATACATTGCTGTTTCTCTCCCTCTGTCTGCCTCCCTTCCCCTCTCTCTAAAAATAAATAAAAATAAAATCTTAAAAAAAAAAAAACCCAGAAAGGAAAAACTCAGCCAGGGCTGGTGTAGCTCAGTGGATTGAGCACGGGCTGTGAACCAAAGGGTCGTCAGTTTGATTCCCAGTCAGGGCACATGCCTGGGTTGCAGGCCAGGTCCCCAGTGGGGGCTGCGTGAGAGGCAACCACACATTGCTCTTTCTCTCCCTCTCTGTCTCCCTCCCTTCCCTTCTCTCTAAAAATAAAAAAATAAATAAAATCTTAAAAAAATAAAAATAAAAAACCAGAAAGTCCCCTCCCCTTAACCAACTGGGTCCTTCTGTACACCCATAGCAACCTTACGTCTTTTATGACATTTATCACACTAGGTCAGAGTTGTTCACTTTCTTGTTTGTCTCCCCTATTAGATTTGGAGCAACTTAAAGGGCCTGGCACATAGTAGATTCTCCATAAACGTTTATCAAATGAGATAAAAAGGTTATAGAGATGGGTGGTCTGATGGTTGCACAACAATGCCACTTAAAATGGTTTAAAATTATGTATTTTATGTTATATATATATTTGAATACAATAAAAATGTTTATTGAATGAATTAATGAATTGATGAGTAAACTGAGCACGTACAGGGTCTCTCCTCCATCATCTCCTTCACCCTGTGTCTCCACATACACCCATCCACTCATAACGCAGGCGAGTGGATCTAATATTAAGTTATGATTCAAGTCAGTTTAACAAATACTCAGTGAGCTCCTACCATGTACCAGGAGCCATAAAAGGCACTGGGGTCACAGGCTGAAGAGGCTATTGAATTGGCAAGGAACCAGCTTCCAGGAGTGAGTATTCTCTCTCTCTATTCCCCGCCCCTTCCACTCATCTTAGTGGGAACTTCTTTCTCCCCGTCTCCTTGGCTTTCTGCCTGCTGGCTAATTCCAGTCTCCCAACATCCTGCTCTGGTCTCTAGGGTGCTCTCAGATCCAAATACATTTCTCTCATCAGCATGCGTTTCCCCTTGGTGTCTTTGCCCTATAAAGGTGGAATCTTTTCATAGACTCTCCTTCCAAAAGACAAGGGGTGAAAAAGACCCAGGCACTGAGCTCTCAGCCCCTCCCTGCTTCTCTCCCACCCCCTTTTCCCAGTTTTGGGAGAAGTAGGCAGAGGTGATATATCCTCTTTTTAAAGAAACTTTCTCTGCTCCTAAGAACACCTTTGAATCCTGCTTCTTGAAGGCCCTTATCCCTGGGGCATCCCTGGCTACCTCCACCAGGTTTTGGGGTCCCCACCATAAATCGCCTTACCTCCTTCGATCTTCTCCGCAGCTGGCTTTCTGGAATGGTCCCTGTGGCTTGAATTACCTTTCTGGCTCCTTACTCAGAGCCTCTTGAGTTACCAGACAACTAGGTACCACCCTCTACTCCCAGGGAATTCTTTGATTGACAGCTCCAGTGCCCTGTCTCAGTGCTGAACCCTGCTGGTGCTCAGCTCGGTACACCTGAATTCCATTTCCATTCCTGTCCCACCACTCTCCAAACCTGCAGACACATTCTCAAGTCCCTCACCTGAAGCAATAGTCAAAGCATCATGGGCTTGTTACTACTTGCAACTTCAAAGATCATCTACCCCATACACTCATTTCACAGAGGAGGGGACAGGCTCAGAGAGCAGGTGTGACTTGCCTGAGGTCACAGAGCAGCCCTGCAGCTGGGATTCAACTGCAGGTTTTCCGACCCTGGGATAATTAGCCTAGGGTCATTTCCACTAACTGTGATTGCAAGCTTTAACAAGGCTTGAGCTATCCAGGAAGTGAACCTTCTTACACATGCACAAATGGTCACGCACACACACTCTTAGCACACCGTACTTCTGTGTGGTAGTTTCACAACTGGAAACAGGGTGAAAAGTTGATGGTCAGGAAAGGTCTCGAGATCAGAAGAGCCTTCCTGCCCTCAGACTCCTTTCCCCAGTTTCACTGATCTGCAATTTCCAAGTTCTGCTTAATGAGAAGACAGCAGGCCCCAAGGCAATGGGCACCTACTGCCCTAATTCACCAAGAGTGCCCGCATCAGAAAGCAAATGTCCTCATTTTCCTGAGGAAAGTCCTCTTTTAAGTAGGTAGGGCTTTGCCAGAAACAAAATTATAAGGAAATAGCCTGGCTCATCTGCATTGCCTGGCCGCCTTTGCTGAGTGCCTGCTGTGCCTTGCGGGAGGCAGACTCCCCCAGCTACCTGCAGCTTCTGCCCCAGGCTTGGGCCTTCCAGAGCTACAACGCCTGGCCAGGACCAAATATGCAGCTCTGTCTGCTGTTGACTCTGCACACTTACCTTAAGGGGAGAGGATGATTTGGGGAGGGGACAGGGACTGAAACTACTCTCACCCAGGTTACAAAGACCTCTAAATGACCTAGTCATTATTTTCTTGAATCATTTTCCTGTCTGATTTCCTGCTGTCTGACATACCCTTGCAACTCTCTGCTTACTCGGCTTCCATGCCCCGTGTGCCCTTGCTCTCCTGCTCCTGCTCTGACAACTCCTTTTCTGTGCCCTCTGTCCGCCTCCTAAATTCCAATGTTCCCACTCTGCCCTTTGCTCTTTCTTGCTTTACATACTGTCCCACAAACATTTCATTCACTCCTCTGATTTTACCACCACTGATAAGGCAATAATTTCTAAATGTATACCTCTAGACTTAGTTTGTCCAAGCAAAATTCCTAGTTCTTCAAATCTACTCACACTAATGGGCTGGCCAAAAATTCTGTTATTTTTTTCCATAAAATGAAAGACAGATTTTTCATTTTCACCCATAACTTTACTGATTTGGATATTTTGAGTATGTCAGCTAACTCCCACTCTTGGCTTCTAGTGGGTAGAGGCCAGGGGTGCTGCTAAACATCTTCCAATGCAGCCCTGGCTGGTGTGGCTCAGTGGATTGAGTGCCAGCCTGCAAACCAAAACATAGGTTTGATTCCCAGTCAGGGCACATGCCTGGGTTGCAGGCCATGTCTCACATGCTGATGTTTCTCTCCCTCTCTTTCTTCCTCCCTTCCCCTCTCTCTGAGAAAATAAAATAAAACCTTTTATTTTTTTTTATTTTTTAAAAGATTTTATTTATTTATTTTTAGAGAGAGGAAAAGGGAGGGAGACAGAAAGGGAGAGAAACAGCAATGTATGGTTGCCTCTCACATGGCCCCCACAGGGGACCTGGCCGGCAACCCAGGCATGTGCCTTGACCGGGAATTGAACCGGAACCATCTGGTTCCCAGCCCACACTCAATCCACTGAGCTACACCAGCCAGGGCAAATAAAACCTTTCAAAAAATAAACACCTTCCGCCCTGGCTGGTGTAGCTCAGTGGATTGAGCACGGGCTGGGAACCAGAGGGTCCCGGTTCAATTCCCCGTCGGGGCACATTTCTGGGTTGCGGGCCAGGTCCCCAGTGAGGGCCATGTGAGAGGCAACCATACATTGCTGTTTCTCTCCCTCCCTTCTCCTCTCTCTGAAATAAATAAATAAAATCTTAAAAAATAAAATTAAAAAAAAAAAAAAACACCTTCCAATGCATAAGACAGCCCCACAGCAAAGAATGTGTGGTCAAGATGTCAAATAGTACCAAGAAATGTCGCGAGCTACTTTTGATACATTCGATCAGGCACAACACCTTCTCCACACACTGCACAAATCTTTTTTCGCATTTCAGTTGCATTTTTACCTTTCTTGAAATAATAAAGCATAATATGCCAAAAAACGTTTTATATCTTCTTCCATCTTCAATATTAAAACGCACAAAAATTCATCAATTTTGGTAAGTTTTTAAAATGCATACTGATATGACAGCTGTTACAATACAATCTAACAAAATTGTTTAAAATAAGTTAAAGACAACTAAGCACTACTAGAGCCATCGTGTGGAAAAAACATAACAGACTTTTTGGCCAACCCAATATGTTCCTGGTTGGTAAACCAACAAGCCAGTCTCTAAGCTGGAAGCCTGGCAGACACCCACGACTCCCCACTCTCCTTCAGCTCTCAATCCTATTGGTTCTACTTCTGAAACCTCTTTCTAGTGTACCCTCTCTTCTGCAGTCTCATGGCCATAGCCTTGGAAGTGGTATAGTATGTAGTAATTAAGAACTCAAGCTTGGAATTGGACTAAGTTTGAATCTTGGCTCTACCAGTTTTTAGCTGTGTGAAATTTCTAAGCCTCAGTGTCCTCATCTATACTGTGAAGATTAAATAAGATGGTCCTTGCCCGGCTGGTGTAGCTCAGTGGATTGAGCGCGAGCTGGGAACCAGAGGGTCCCGGTTCGATCCCCAGTCAGGGCACATGCCTGGGTTGCGGGCCATGAGAGGCAACCATACATTGCTCTTTCTCTCTTCCTTCTCCTCTCTCTGAAAATAAATAAATAAAATCTTAAAAAAATAAATAAATAAGATGGTCCTTATACTAAGTATAGTACCAAGATACAATAAACAATGAATATTGATGTAATGGTCCGCAAATCATGTGTTTGGGATTATATCTCTACTTCAAGCACCCATTCCACCAGGATGGTAGAAACAGTCTGTTTAGTTTGCCTCCTCCTTTCTCCCAGGGTGTAGTCTAAGTTGGAGGAGGTATGGGATGCTAAGACTTAAGAAGGAAGGCCCATCTTGTCCTTCGCCACTTATTTATTCTCCTCTGCCATCTTTCTTCTCATCTACTGGCCGTTTCAGGAGTAGGAACCCTCATTCCAAAGAAAAGAGGGAGTAAGTCATCTAGGTACTATCTTTCCGGCTGGGTTGGGCAATTTCTGCACAACAGTCTAAAGGCATAGCTGCTGGCTGGTTATGCAACTGTTCCTTCTCAGGGTCGTGTGCTCCTCTCTGTCACCAGGATCCCTCCTAGTCTCAGGGAACACCCACTCTCTTCAAACTCCACATCTCCCAAATAGCTTTGTCTCAGCTGAGTCTCCTTTGTTTCTCTAAAGGTTTGGATATTTTCTATTTCCTGCCCCTTCACATTTCTCCCCTGAGACTACGAGCCTAGGTTGCCTAGCTGCTTGAATGGGGTATGGGGAGAAGAGCAAAAGGAGAAATAGCAGATGGGGAAGACTATTAGATAATATACCAAAAACCAATTTTTCAGTATAGTTGTTGTTGTAATTATTTTTATTAGTTCAGACCCTTATTATCTCTCACTTGTGTTATTGCAATAAACTCCCAATTGATCTCTGTCCCTTCCTTTCAAGTCTCTGCTGCCACAGTATAACCGGAAAACAGACCGGCATTCAGGCTGCCTGTCACTACCAAACCCAATAAGCAATGACAGCGATTGAATCTTTTATGGCGCTTTATTCAGATGGCCGGCAATCTGAGAAGATGGGGGGTTTATACCCTAACAGACCATCTTCCCCTCTCTTTGTCCAGGCCAGCGTTTTATACCAGGGGATAAGCAGGTCGGTAAGAACTTTGAAGTCCAGAGAATTAGGTGAGCCTCGCCTGCAACATTCTTGTCCTGGGCAGTTAGTTGTTTCCAGGTGCGGGTGGTAGGCTGTCTCACAAAGGCCTGGATGCCTCCAGCTGTCCCCAGGCGGTAATCTTTAACAGTGCCCCAGGAGGTTGGCTGCTTTCCGGGAGCCAGGATGGGCCTTATCTGTAGTTTCTGAAACAAGGCTTAAATGTAAACATTACTTGCCAGGTTTATAACTTTTTATCTTAAACTGAAATTTTCCAATTCTGAAGTCCCCTATCAACAAGAATCTTTATAAAATACAAATCTGTCTCTGGCCTATGTCTAAGGTGGTCTTTGGCATGTGACTGCTCCCCAGACCACGGTGCCCAAGGCCCTGCAGGATTTGCCCCGCCCCTCTCCAGGCTCACTTCCTGCCTCTCTCTGGTTGGGCTTTGTTCTCCTATAAAACTGAATTTATTTTAATTTCCTGAACGTACCTCCTTGCTTTTGCACATGCTGTTTCCACTGACCGAAATTCTTCTCTCCTTCAATCTGTTGAAATCTTGTTAACTTTTCAACCCAGATCAGTTGTCACGTCCACAAGAAAGTCTTCCTGTCCTTCATCACAGCAATTGACTCTTATCCTCTCTGTACCTCTGATCTCTAACTTATTTGACTATATGTTTATCACTCATTCCAGAGCAGCAAGCTTCTTTAGGACTTTAACTTTTTTTTTTTTTTTTTAGATTTTATTTATGTATTCTTAGAGAAGGGAAGGGAGAAAGAGTGGGAGAAAAACATCAATGCGTGGTTGCCTCTCAAGTGCCCCCTACTGGGGGCCGGACCCACAATCCAGCCCGTGAGGCCTTGGTTAGCAGGCCCACACTCAATCCACTGAGCCATTCCAGCCAGGGCTAGCTGTACTTCTTTATCTGTGTATACACATCATCCAAGCGGGTCGGATTGAGATTAATGGGAATACTAGGAGGAAATGATAAAGGCAAGTGCAGGGGCTACTTGAAATAAGACGGTTTAACAACTAAGGAGCCCTGGAGGAACAGCAACCCAGGGTACTGCCAGAGAGGGCCCCCGCCCTGGGGCGGTATCCTGTCCTCCCTTGAGGCGGCGCGCCTCCGCAGTCTGGAACTACAAATCCCAGTGTTCCCTGCGCACACACCGGAAGTGTTGGTCGGCGAGTGGCGTTGGCTGGCGGCGGGAGATTCAAACCTGTAAAAGGAGAAAAATGGAGGAGAGAAGAGTGGGTCCCGGCCGGGCGGTCTGTAAGTGTCAGAAGGGGCCGAGGAGGGCCTGGCAGTGGTGCCCCTTATCGGGGGCTAGGTGGTCCTTGGGAGAGGGTTGGGAAGCGGCCGGGCGCGGGCCCTACCAGGAAGGGGCCGGCGGGACTATGTTCAGCGAGGAGGGCGCTCTGAATCCGGACTCCTGCAGGCAGGAGTCAAGCTGTGAGCTGCAAAACTTCTCGGATTTCTGTGGTTACAAAGAGTTTTCTCCCTTATTCCCAAATTCTGGGGCACCTACATTCTGGGAGAATGTAGGTGCTCTGGATAGCCCGTAAAATTCAGCAGTTACTGGTGGTTGCCATGCTTCCTAAGCGCTACCAGGGGACTGTACGCCTAAAGAGATCTGGGAGGTGAGGCGGACCAAGTTTTGCCACCCCAAAATATGCCTTTTGGGATATTGATTTTAAGCTAGTTATTAAGGACCACAAGAATCAGAAAGAACTTTTGACCCTCTATCCTAACCTGCCTAAAGGGATTTAAAAAAAAAACTTGCTTAATATATAAACTAAATGTGATAGGGAGAAATCCAGCAAAGCCTATTTGTTGAGCTTCTCTCTGTGTACCCTGTTTCTGGGTGACCCGGCAAGAATTTGTTTACCACATGTTTGCTCCTTCTCATCTACCTGTGACTTACCTAATTTCTGTTTGCAATCGCAGACCCTGCCTCTGTCTCCTTGGGTCTCGCTCATATTTTTATGGCACCCCTGCATGTATACCCATAATAAATTTCTCCCGTTAATCTGTCTCGTGCTAATTTGATTATTAGCCCAGCTGGAACTTAGAAAGGAGGGAGGAAAGGGTTTTTTTTGACCCCCACAGGGGCTCCTTGGCTTTTTGATGCCTCCCTGAGACAATGCCTGTCAAACTTTAGGGTGTCAGAATTACCTGGGGAGCTTGTTTAAAATGAAAACTTTAAATCCTACCTCAGAGTTTTAGCTCCAGTAGGTCTGGACAGGGGCTCATAATTTTCATGTATAACCAGCCCTGCTATGCTTCTTCCTCATGCCAGGTAATTATGATGCAGTTAGTCCACGAACCACACTTTTAAAAACACTGCTTTAGCTAGAGAGACTGGGGTCAGAAGGGTGGGGCTGCAGAAAGTCTTCCATCAAACTTTCTGAATAAAAGGCAAAATTTCCTTCATATCCATTGGGATTCATAAAACAATGCCTGTGTCCAATCTTTTGAAGAAAAGCTAGTTCCAGACCTGAGAAGGACAGGAAGACTGATTTTTTTTTTTAAGACTGCGTGTGTATGTACAAAGCCCTGCCCATGTCTCATACTCCTCGATTCATAACTCAGAGGTGATATCATCCACTTACTGGTTTATTTTCCATGCTTAGCAGCCAACACTTGTTCCTTGTACACCCCATTGGAGGAACTGATATATTTCCTGCAGTTGGCCAGTGCTTTCAGATCTGTATGGGGGCGTGTATGTGTGTCTGAACTGCCAATTCACATAAGCCCTGCCCCTCCCAAATCACTGCAGGATGTGTAATATAAAGAAATAAGATAAAGAGTGGAAATGACATTAGGTGCTGAATCAAAGACAGATTGACTAAACTCTCTCTTCAAGCCCTCTGAGTTTATTTTCTTGGTGTGTGTGTATAACTTTCTCTCATTTTAATTTTGTATTGCCTTCCCTAAGGAGACCAGGGGGGTGGGGGAGAGGAGAAAGGAGAAGGACAAAGGGAGGCTGTGGCTAAGGCAGACTATGAATATAGTCTCATTTAAGGGATTCCCTGTTCTTGAGTTTGGGGGTTAGAATATTGTATACATTTTATTTATCCTGGAGATTATTTTCCTCCTCAAGTGACCTGTACCAAAGGAGAGTAAAAATACCTTTTCTTTTTTTTAAAGATTTTATTTATTTATTTTTTAGAGAGAAGGTAAGAGAGGAAGAAAGAGAAGGAGAGATACATTGATATGCTAGAGAAACATCCATTGGTTGCCTCTTGCACACCCCCTACTGGGGACCTGGCCTGCAACCCAGGCATATGCCCTGACTGAGAATCAAACCAGTGACCCTTTGGTTCGCAAGCCAGCACTCAATCCACTGAGCCACAACAGCTAGGGCTCCACCTGTTCTTTCTTTAAGATTCTACTCATAGATAGAATCCTTCGCTTCCTCTACTGCTTGTATAGATTATTCATGGGTTATAATCTTGCAGTGTTTTTCTGTTCTAATAATTATCCCTGTATTTCTTGAGAGTAGGCGTCTGCTAGCCCAGTGACTGACATAGGAGGTGTTGAGTGATTGAATGGCTGTTGAATAATGAGTCCTAGTGGGTTCTGTTAACCTAGTCTAGGGAGAGTACTTGAGGAGGATGAGACGGTCAGTTCTTGGAGAACTCAGAATCTAAGTAGGGGTAAAAGAAAGAGCTAAGTTACTAGTCAAGGAGGGATCTGGATATCCCTGCTGGGAGGCCCTGAGGGAAGGACCATGGAGTACATTTGGGAAGGAAGCAGTCAGGAAGATGGCTGAAAAGGAATGGGAAGGAATGCCTTTGATACAGGAAGGTTCAAAGGCCACCCTTGAGCAGGGTGCTGACTAGGTTAGTTTTACTGGACAGGAGCAGAAGACTAGAGTCAGGGTGTCTTGGGAAGAGGGGAACAGATATAGGGGAGATATATCTGTTCTCTGCTTCTAGTCTCTGAGCAGAGTTGCCTAAGAAAGTCTGTTGAGAAGAAGCTTCACTGCTGTGGTCCTCTATTTAATGCTCTCTTCATTGAGCTTCTCGCCCTTCGCTCCTCAGATGAACGCCTCACAGCTGAGGAAATGGACGAGCAGAGGCGGCAGAACGTTGCCTATCAGTACCTGTGCCGGCTGGAGGAAGCCAAACGGTGAGCAGAGGGACTATCTTTCTGGTCTCCCTTTCCCACACCAAGCGCCTGCTCCCAAAGCAAATGCAAAAGGATGAGTCCATTCTGTGGGAAAGAGAGATTTGAAATAGCATCTTCTCTTTAAAAGATACTTATTTTTAGAGAGAGGGGAAGGGAAGGAGAAAGAGAGAGAGAGAGAAACATCAATGTGTATGTGTGTGGTTGCCTCTCACACGCCCCCAAATGGGGACCTGGACTACAACCCAGGTGTGTGCCCTGACTGGGAATCAAACCAGTGACCCTTTTAGTTTGCAGTCCGGTGCTCAATCCACTGAGCCATACCAGCCAGGGCAGGTAACTAACTTCTTTTCTCTTGCTGCTTTTAAGAGTCTCTCTTCATCTTTAACTTTTGGCCTTTCAATAATGATGTGTCTTGGAGTGGGCCTCTTTGCATCCATCATAATTGGGATTCTGTGTGCTTCCTGGACTTGCATGTCTGTTTCCTTCCCAAGTTAGGGAAGTTTTCTTTCACTGTTTTTTCAGATAGATTTCCAATTCTTGTTCTTTCTCTTTTCCTTCTGGCACCCCTGTGAGATGAACGTTGGATGTCTTAAAGTTTTCCCCGAGACTATACTATCCTCAAATTTTTTTGGATTCTTTTTCCTTCTTGTTCTGCGTGGTTTTTGTTTTTTTTTTTGCTTCCTTTAGCTCCAAATCATTGATTTGATTCTCAGCTTCATCCATTTTACTGTTGTTTCTCTGTAAATTGTTCTTTATTTCAATTAGGGTATCCTTCGTTTCTGACTGGGTCTTTTTTTGTGCTGCTGAAGTCCTCACTAAGTTCCTTGAACATCCTTATAACCAGTGTTTTGAACTCTGCATCTGATAGGTTGCTTACTTCTATTTCGTTTAGTTCTTTTTCTGGAGTTTTGATCTGTTCTTTCATTTGGGTCATGTTTCTTTTTCTCATCATATTGGCAGCTTCCCTGTGTTTGTGTCTATGTGTTAGGTAGAGCTGCTTTGACTCCATGTTTTGGTAGTGTGGCCTAATATAATAGGTGTCCTGTAGGGTCCAGGGCACAGCCTCCCCTTTCACCCAAGCTGGGTACTCGAAGTGCGTCCTTTCTGTGGGCTGAGTACACCCTCCTCTTGTAGTGGAGCCTTTGGTGCTGTTGGCAGATCAATGGGATGGATTTACCCAGGCCAGTCAGCTGCAAGGACTGGCTGTGACCACTGACCACCAACCTCTGCCCTCTGAGGAGGATCAGCTGTGCAGGGGCAGGGTGGTGGTGCTCTGACGTGGTCTGTAGCTGTCTACTGGGTACGTTGGCCCTGGAGTTTCCTGGGTGGTGCAGACCAAGGCCAGCCGCACCTGTGTTTTGCCTAGGGCACCCTGCCTGAGCTGTAAAGCAATCTGAGATGGCTGCTATGTGTGCTGAGCTTGGAGATGCCCAGGTGAAGCCAAGCTGTGACTCTAATCAGGCTGCTGCTAGGGCTCACTGAAGCCAGCTATTGTTTGTTTGATAGGATTTAGGAGCCTAGTCCAGCCATTCTTTTGGAAAAGCAGCTTGGGTGGAGCCCCTGTGGATCTCCAGGTGGGTCACACAGTGTTAGCCAGGTTGATGGAGTCTCAGATATGGCATCAGCCTACCAGCTCTGGGTGGGGGCGGGGGTAGGGTTCTACAAAGGGACAATGGCCTCTACTCACCCCAATGCCAGACAGTTCGGTCTCTCCCTGTGTACCACTTGTGCCCTTCAAGCTGCCACCCTGGTGCTGGAGCTTAGAGCGAGCAAGTCTGAGTCAGTGAGTTGTTGTGTGTGTTGCCCCAGAGGAACTGGTTAGGGCTCCAGCAGCCTCCTCCACCAACTCCGTCTCTGTTGATTTTCACAGCCAGAAGTTGTGGGGACACAACTTCCTGGCACTGGAATCCTGTGCGGTGTGGGGTCCGTTGGGGGGCACCTGGTGTGGGGCTGGGACTCCTCGCTCCCAAATTCAGGAGCGATAGCTCCGAATATCCATGTGAGTGTGGGGCCAGCCCGTTCCACATCCACGCCCCTCTGCCAGTCTGGAGGGGTGTGGCTTCTTCAGTTCCGTAGTCGTTGGACTTCCATTCAGCTCGATTTCTGACGGTTCTGAGTAATGGTTGTTCTATATTTTAGTTGTAATTTCGATGTGGTTGTGGGAAGAGGAGAGCCATGTCTGCCCAGGTCACCATCTTTGCATCTTTTTTTTTCTCTCCTCACTCAAGGATATGCCTGTATTGATTTTATCTATCTATCTATATCTATTTTAATCCTCACCCAAGAATATATTTACTGATTTCAGAGAGAGAGGAAAGGGGAGAGACAGGCAGACAGACAGACATCAATTGGCTGCCTCCCTGCCTCCCACATGTGCCCCGATTGGGGCTCAAACCCACAACCTTTTGGTGCACACGATGACACTCCAACCAACTGATCCACCTGGCCAGGGCAGCATCTTTATTTGTTTATTTATTTATTTTTAAGACTTTATTTTTTAGAGCAGTTTTAGGTTCATAGGAAAATTGAGAGGAAGATACAGAGATTTCCCATATACTTCCTGCCCCCACACATGCATAGCTTCCCCATTATCAACATTCCCCACGAGAGCATACATTTGTTACAACTGATGCACCTATGTCAGTGCGTCATTACAGTGACGCATCATTACCACTCGAAGTCCATAGTTTGCATTGCGGCTTATCATCAGTGTTGTATATTCTATGGGTTTGGACACATGGATAACTATCCACCATTATAGTATCATACAGAATCCTTTCACTACTTTAAAAATCCTCTGTGTTCTACCCTGACCTGTGTGGCTCTTTTGGGCACCATCCCACAAAGAGAAGTGTCGCCAGTTCGATTCCCTGTCAGGGCACTTGCCTTGGTTTTGAGTTTGGTCCCAGACAGGCTGCATGAGAGAAGCAACCAATTGGTGTTCTCTCTCTTTCTCCCTCTCTTCCCTTTTCTCCAAAAATATAGAAATAAATTTTTAAAAAAATCCTCTGTGTTCTACCTATTCATCTGTCCCTCTTCTCTAACCCTTAGCAACCACTGGTAATTTTATTGTCTCCATAGTTTTGCCTTTCCAGAATGCCATGTACTTGTAATCATATTATGTATCATGTAATCATGTACATATAATGTAATCATGTGTATAATGTAATGTGTATATGTAATCATGTACATATAATATACATGTAGCTTTTTCAGATTGGCTTCTCTTACTCAGTAATACGTGTTTAAGGTTCTTCTGTGTCTTCTCAAGGCGTGATAGTTCATTTCTTACTAGCACTGAATAATATTCTGTCATCTGGATGTAACAGTTTATTGATCCATTCACATACTGAAAGACACGCCGGTCACTTCTCAGTTCTGGCAGTTATGACTAAAACTGTTATAAACGTCCGTATGCAGGTTTTCGTGTGGACGTAGGCGTTCCGCTCCTTTAGGTGAATATCAAGGGGCACGATTGCCGGATCATATGGTAAGAGTATGTTTAGTTTAAGAAGCCAGTAAGCTGTCTTCCAGAGTGTCTGAGCCGCGTTGCACTCCCACCAGCAGCGAGTGAGAGTCCCTGTTGTTCCACAGTCTTGCCAGCGTCCGGTGTCGTCAGTGTTCCAGATTTTGGCCATTTAATGGGTGTATGTTGGTATCTCATCATTTTTTTTCAAAGAAAAATGTAGGGATTAACACGCCCTTTTAATTTGTTTGAAAATATTTTTAAGGTTTAAAAGTAATTGAAGTTTGTAATTCCTAGTAGGAAAACATTACCTGAGCAAATACCCTAATGGCAAACCACTGTAAAATGTTACGTACAGCGTATTTGGAGCAGAGAGGTAGGGATTCTCTTCAAAGCACCCCAGCTTTCTTCATGAGGTCAGAGGCATACTGGTTTGTATTATTGCGACATCCATTGGGTGAGTCAGTTGCTTTTATTTATTTTTTTTTTAAGCAAGGGCTTTATATGTCAGATGGACATCACCCTTGACCTCCAAATTTGGTGACAGTTTACTGATAAGATTCATAACCTTTGGTTTACTCTGATGTTTTGACATATTCTCCAGGTTCTGGCCACATTTTGGAAGGCCACTATGACTTCTGGATGCAAGAACCTCTGGATCACTGAGAATTTCATTGATCCCAGGCATTCCTGCCAGTCTAGGTGTGCCCTCTCCCTTCTCAGGCGTTCCCCCAGAAAAGCCACAGGGAAAACAGCCATACTGAGCTCCTGATTGTGGCCTGGCTTCTTCCTCCCTCTGGGCTCTCTATGTTTTTTCCCAGCCTTCTTAACTCTTTCCATTCTTTCTTTGATCTCTTGCTCTTCACATTTTCTCTTTGATGTTCTGCAATTTTCTGTGCCCTTGGTTGAACTTCTTTAGCATTGACTAGTGTCTTCACAGTAATCCAGTCTGCAAGCAAGGGAAGAATATGGGCTGCTTCTTTCCAAAGGCCCAGAAGTCTATGTGTTTTCCCTCGCCACTTGGAAGGTTGAACTGAATCGGGATTTATTTCAACAGCTTTGTCAGTCTCAGATGGCAGCGTATGGCTTCTGTAATTTGATGAAGACACTGGCTCTCTTGTCATATAGGCTGGCCAAGTGAGGATTCAGCTTGATGTCATCTGTGAATAAGTCATTGACTTTCTGTAGTTCACCGTCATTTAGAGCATCAATGGCAATCACCATCAGTGTCTGGTTCAATCACACCTTCATTGTCAATTTCAAGATCCCGTTCCTCACATGATAGTTTCTCTGTCTTTTTGTTTTCCTCCACCTTCTCACTACTGTCTTTTTCTTCCTTGATATGTAGCAAGTGGTATTTTACCCTTTGTGCTCTCTACCCTCTCCATCAGGAAGCATATTAGCTCGTTGCGCAGAGCGCTCAGATTGTGCTCATACGATTTCATGAAGACCTGAAGTTGGCTGTGGTGGGGCTGGTCCGTGATTGGAAAGCTTCAAGAGGCAGCCAGGGAGGCTGAGGCTATGGCTCAGTTCCGTGGAGGGTCCAGGTAGAAGTGGGTGGCTGCTTCAAGGCAGAAACTCATCATTGTTTTAATTTACATTTCCCTGATGACATATGATGTGGAGCATCTTTTTTTTTTTTTTTTAAGTATATTTTACTGCTTATGCTATTACAGTTGTCCCATTTTTTCTTCCCTTTATTCCCCTCCACTCCTGCACTGCCCCCTCCCACCAGCATTCCCACCCCTTAGTTCATGTCCTTGGGTCGTACATGTAAGTTCCTTGGCTTCTATATTTCCTACACTATTCTTAACCTCCCCCTGTCTATTTTGTGCCTACCATTTATGCTTCTTAGTCACTGTACCTTTTTCCCTGTTCTCCTCCCTTCCCCTCCCCACTGATAACTCTCCATGTGATCTCCAATTCTGTGATTCTGTTTCTGTTCTAGTTATTTGCTTAGTTTGTTTTTGTTTTTTAGGTTTGGTTGCTGATAGTTGTGAGTTTGTTATCATTTTACTGTTCATAGTTTTGATCATCTTTTTCTTAGATAAGTCCCTTTAACATTCCATATAATAAGGGTTTGGTGATGGTGAACTCCTTTAACTTGACCTTATCTGGAAAGCACTTTATTTGCCCTTTGATTCTAAATGACAGCTTTGCTGGATAGAGTAATCTTGAATGTAGGTCCTTGCCTTTCATGACTTTGAATACTTCTTTCCAGCACTTTCTTGTCTGCAAGGTTTCCTTAGAAAAATCAGCTGATAGTCTTATGGTACTCCTTTGTAGGTAACTGTCTCCTTTTCTCTTGCTGCTTTTAAGATTCTCTCCTCTTTAATCTTGGCTAATGTAATTCTGATGTGCCTTGGTGTGTGCTTCCTTGGGTCCAACTTCTTTGGGACTCTCTGAGCTTCCTGGACTTCCTGGAAGTCTTATTTCCTTTGCTAGATTGGGGAAATTCTCCTTCATTATTTTTCGAATAAGTTTTTTATTTCTTGCTCTTCCTCTTCTCTTTCTGGCACCCCTGTGATTCAGATGTTGGAACATTTGGATTTGACCCAGAGATTCCTAAGCCTCTCTTTATTTTTTTTGAATTCTTGTTTATTTCTTCCTTCTGCTCCAAACCATTGATTTGAGTCCCAGTTTCCTTCCCTTCACTGTTGGTTCCTTATTTTGCTTTATTTCGCTTTGAATAGCCTTCATTTTTTCCTCTATTTTGCGACCAAGCTCAACTGTTTCCGTAAGCATCGTGATTACCAGTGTTTTGAACTCTGCACCTGATAGGTTGGCTATCTCTTCATTGCTTAGTTGTATTTTTTCTGGAGCTTTGATCTGTTCTTTCATTTGAGCCATATTTCCTTGTCTTGGGTGCCTGTTATGTTCTAAGGGACAGAACCTTAGGCGTTCACCAGGTCAGGACAACCCACATAGCTGTGGTGCTGTGTGTGGGGGAGGGGGTCAGAGAGGGAACAATGCTGCTTGCTTGCTCTCTCAGTCCACCTTCAGTCACTTCCCCCACTACCTACAAGCGGATTGGGCCCTTTTGGTGCTGCTTCCCAGGTGGGTGGGTTTGTGTAGATTCTAGGACCCTGTGTGTCTCTCAACAAACTCTTCTGTGAGGTGGGGAGTTTCCCCAATCCTCAACCCCCACAGATTTTTACAGTCAGAAGTTTTGAGTTTTTCTTGCGCTGGAACCCTGGGTTGTGCAGTCTGTCTCGTTCCCCAGTTGTTCCTCCTGGTTTATCCACACGCAAATGTGGGACCACGCCAGTCACCACCTTGCCACACACCCTCTCTGCCCCGGCTGCCCATCTCTGCCTTCCCTACCAGTCTGGATGAATGTTTCTTCTTCAGCTCCTGGTTGTCAGACTTCCATACAGTTTGATTTTCTGGCAGTTCTGGTTTGGTTTTTTTTTTTTTTAAAGATTTTATTTTTATTTATTTTTAGAGAGAGGGGAAGGGAGGGAGACAGAGAGGGAGAGAAACAGCAATGTGTGATTGCCTCTCACATGGCCCTCACGGGGACCTGGCCCGCAACCCAGGCATGTGCCCTGACCCGGAATCGAACCGGGACCGTCTGGTTCCCAGCCCGCGCTCAATCCACTGAGCTACACCAGCCAGAGCTAAAATAAATAAAATCTTAAAAACAAAACAAAACAGCCCTAAAATAAATTAAATCTTAAAAACAAGACAAAACAGCCCTGGCATATAACCCAGGCATGTGCCCTGACTGGGAATCAAACCAGCCACCTTCCGGTTCGCAGGCCAGCAGCACTCAATCCACTGAGCCACACCAGCCAGGGCAACATTTAATATTATTATATATTAGTTTCAGGTGTACAGCATAGTGGTTAGACAGTTTTATAATTTATGAAGTGATCTCCCTGATAATTCAAGTACCGACCTGGCACCATACAGAGTTATTACAGTATTATTGACTAGATCTGTGTCTAGATTCATTTCTTTGCAAGTGGATATCCAGTTGTTCCAGCACCATTTGTTGAAGAGACTGTCTTTGCTCTGTTGGTGCTGCCTTTGCTCCTTTGTCAAAGATGAGATGACAATATTTACCTGGGTCTATTTCTGGGCTCTCCGTTGCGTTCCATTATCTCTTTGTCTGTTCTTTCACCAGTACCACATGGTACTGATTACTCTGGCTAAGTGAGGTAGCATCAGTCCTCTAACGCTGTTCTTCTTGGATGCTGTGTTGGCTATTCTGGACCTGTTGCCTCTCCATACAAACTTTAGAATCAGTATGTCAGTATTCACAAAAGAGCTTGCTGGGATTCCGGTTGGGATGCATTGACTCTGTAGTTCAAATTGGGAAGAACTAACATCTTGACAATATTAAGTCTTTCTATCCATGAATATGAAATATCTCTCAATTATTTATTCTTTGATTTTGCTTGCTGATCAGAGTTTTACAGTTTTCCTAACATAGATCTTGTACATATTTTGTTAGATTTATACCGAAGTTTGTGGTTTTGGGGGGGTGCTAATGTAAATGGTATTGTTTTTAATTTTAAATTTCACTTGTTTGTTGCTGGTATATAGGAAAACAACTGACATGTATATATATTGATCTTGTATTTTGAAAACTTGCTATAATTGCTTATTAGTTCTAGGAGTTATTTTGGTCGCGTTCTTTCAGATTTTATACACAGTCATGCCATCTGTGAGCAAAGATAACATTCCTCAATACTTATCTCTAAAATATGGGCATTTGCTTACATAACCACTCTGTCATTATAATGCCCAACTAAGTTGCCCATTAATCCTTGGAAATCAATACCCAGGCCATTTTCAGATTTTCCTGATTGTCTAAAAAAATCTAGTTTTACAATTGGCTTATTCAAATATGGATCTCAAAAATTGCGTGTATTACATCTGGTCACTATGTCTCTTAAGTCTTCTTTATCTAGAACAGCTCATCTTCCCTTTTTGTTCTTTATGTCATTAACCTGTTGAAGAAACCAAGTCATTTGCCCTGTAGAACATCCTACATTCTGGCTTTGTCTCTGCTTTCTGTGTCATTCAGCTTGTTCCTCATACCCCACATTTCCTGTAAGCGAATGTTGGCTATAAAGGCAGGAGAAATACTCACTTGTTTCCTTTTTGAAAATAGTGTATTCTTGATGGTCTCCAAAAAGGTAGGTAGAGTGGGGTGGATGGGAAATCAGATGTCTGGCAGGGAGAGCATGAAGCGAGCTGTGACCGCTCTGTCTTAGAAAACAGCTGCTTTCCTATAGATCCGTTGTGCGGAGAAGTTCGGAGATCCCGGGTGAGAAGCCCTCCTTCGCTCCCTGTACAACTATCAGCAATGAGAGCGCTTCACATTTGTATTCAAAGTGCTCTCACACCCCTTAGCTCATCCAATCCTGGCAGCAGCCCACTGACAAAGGGAGTACAAGAGGTGGTATCTTCATTTTGAAGATACGCAAGTGAGGCTCAGGTGACGTAAGGGAGATGGTGTGGAAAGCACATTTCCTGATTCCAAGGGCTGTGACCTTCCTGTCCCTTTGTGGTGCTCCCCTTCTGTCAACCCTGGGTGTTCCCCACTACCATCACCATCATCAGAGCTGGGTTATGGGCTGTGTAGACATTCAGATAGACATGACCTTTCTGTACCTGGGTTCTCAGAGAACATGCAGAATGAGAGAAAGTTTGGTTCACAGTCAAATGCATAACCAGACTGAGAGTTTGCATCATGTAACACATAGGTGGCAAACACAGGCCCGTGGGGCCGAATCCAGTCCTCCACCTTATTTTATCCGGCCCGGCACCTTGTTTCTACCTGGCACAGCGCTGAGCTCCTTGCCCCAAGTTAAGGAGTAGTTACATTTGTACAATCCTAAAATTACATTCTGCCCTTTGAAGGCAATCGTGAGGCTGATGTGACCCCCAGTGAAAGTGAGTTTGACACCCCTGATGTAACAGATAAGAGCCTGTTTAAGCCCCACTGAAGGTGGGCATGTTATGGTCTGTCAGGGGAGATTTTCTGGGGTGGTTGGGGGCTGAGGATTGGCCGGTCCAGGCGCTTGGGGCAGCTTGGGAGAAGGGGAGAACAGCCGGGCAAAGGGCAGAGAGGGGAGTTGGGAGCAGGGCAGGAACAGGAGGCAGGAGAATCAGAGCCTGCTTAGGGGGAGGAGGGCAGGAAGTCCTGTGGTTAGAATGAACTGCGGTGGCCTGCCAGAGCGGGCGAGAAGGTGCTCTCATGCTTTCATGCTCTCAGCTGGATGGAGGCCTGCCTGAAGGAGGAGCTTCCTTCCCCGATGGAGCTGGAGGAGAGTCTCCGGAATGGAGTGCTGCTGGCCAAGCTGGGCCACTGTTTTGCACCCTCTGTGGTTCCCCTGAAGAAGATCTATGACATGGAGCAGCTGCGGTACCAGGTGTGAAATAGAGGTCTCTACCTTCTACCTTCTTCTCTCAAACTGCCCCTTCTCCTCAAAGCTGTGAGAGTAGAATGACCATATAACGTCTAAAACTGGATACTTTTGAGGATGAAAAGGGTGTTACTAATCATTGCACTGGGACAACAGATATAAATTGGTATCTCCCAGCCCAGCAGTGTACATTATCCTCAGCAAGGGACGGGCACTTGATAGGGGGCTTTCAGATACCCCTGATACAAGAACTGCCAAGAAGACTTTTCTCCCCACAGTCTACACTCAGGCTTGTGGGTCTTGCCGCCTGAAGGTACTTCCTGGGCACACTGCCCCTTCCCTGTGCCCCGGCTAGCCCAACTTGCCTCTCCTTCCCATCCCAGCTCTGCACGCCCCTTCTCTAGGAAGCCTTACTAGATTGTTAATCCCATCCCTGTGCCATTTTCCCCAAATGCCCCTCTGGCCCCATTCCTTGTGGTTTCTGTTGGTCTGTGCGCCTCCATCCTGCGGAGATGGGGAGTCCGTGGGGTGGGGTCCACTGGCTCCTCCAGCCACTTGAACCTCTAAGCCGTGATCTGGGCTTTGCTCACAGAGAACGCTGAGAACTTAGAACTGTGGGAATAAACTCTCCTCATTGTTTCCCTTTCAGGCAACTGGCTTGCATTTCCGTCACACAGACAACATTAATTTCTGGCTCTCTGCAATCGCCCACATCGGTCTGCCTGCGGTAACATTGGGCCTCAAGACTGGGATTCATCTGTACTATTCACCAGTGCCGCCCCCTGCAGCCCTCTCCACACACACGTTTTATCTCCCTGGGACCCTTTAGCCTTCATCTCTCTGTATTTTCTAAACTAACTTAATCTAAGAGTTTAAGTTCCTTAGGGATGTGTCTTTGAACCAGGTTACTTGGTCTCTGCCTCCACTCCTCAGCGCATAGAGAAAGGAGGTTGAAGGCTCCCTGGCTCAAGTCTCATTGTTCCCTTTCGGCAGTGAGGCCCCTGTGTGTTCAGGAGACGAGGCTCATGTTGGCCAGCCATCTTTCCACCAGAATTTTATAACGTGAAGCAGGGGACATCATGTCCCTCGGTGATAGACTTGGAAACCTAGGCCCCAGGCTCCAGTTGGATACGTGGTGCATGTCCTCTGACTCTTCAAATCCCAGTCAGCTTCTCGTCTATAAAACAGGGATAGCAATCCCTGCCCTGTCTGTCTCTTGAGGTCTACAGGATTGCGTGATCCATGGGAACTCTTTTTTGAACTGTAAAGAGCTAAACAAATAAGGCATGATAGGATTCTACAATGTATGATTTCTTTCTGCCTTGTTTTTCTTCATTGTAGAAGGATATTCTAAGACGAGGAAATAGCAGTAAAAAAAAGACACTTTGGTGGGAGGCAGGGGGAATAGAGGCTGTGTGTCCCAGTGGGGTTGGAACACTTGGGTCTCTAGATTTGGTCATTGTGAGTGTAAAGTAATCAAGAGGTACTGAGGTTGGACCTCGGTTGCTAGGTGGTGTGGAAATCCATCCCTAGGATGACTCAAGTCCTCTTAGAGGGACTCCCATTGATCAGAGGCCTCTGGCTTGTAGATGGGGATGACATAGCCTGACCCCTTCATGATCCTTGGCAAGGTATGCTTCACTGAGCCCTCTTTGGGACCACGGCATGCCACCTTTCTGGCAAGAGTCCAGGGTGAGGGACACAGGCTGGCTGTGTCTACGGATGAACAAGGGGCCTATTTCTCCTGGAGGATATGGCCTGCACCCCATATCCTTTATAGTTCTGTCTAGTGTTTGATTAATCTGGGGCTGTGTCTGTGACTGGGTCTTGTCTTAGGATGTGTCCCCATTGCTTGTCTTTTACACTGAGCTGGCTGTAAATGGTTGGGCAGACTAATCTAGAAGCCCCAGGCAACAGAGGAGCACACACCCCAGGATGGAGAGAAAGACCCGTGACTCAGCCCTCTATTTCTGTATGTGGTACTGCTTAAAGGTCCCCAATGGCAGTAACTGCTGGTTTCCCCTCCAGACCTTCTTCCCGGAGACCACGGACATCTATGACAAGAAGAACATGCCCCGAGTGGTCTACTGCATCCATGCACTCAGGTGAGAGACCCCAAACTTCTCTCATCCTGGTTGCTCCAGGTGGATGCAACCAACACTTGGCAGTAGCAGGTACCGCAGCAGGAGGCATAGATGACAGACCACAGGGAGCACCTCTCGGGAAAGTAAGGTTTTAGATTTGTATGGTTGTGTTTAGAGTTATGTGCACGTTTGTGGGATACTTATGTGTAACCTGCGTGGGTGAAGGAAAAGAGCAGCGAGGGAACGTTCTTCAGCTTATGACTGGGGTACACAGGATCCACCAAGAGCAACTCAGTGTGAATGGTGAAGGCTCGTTGGTTCTACTCGTAACCAACCTACTCCATCAGCAACCAGTTGGCTAACTCATAGAAGTGATTGACCAATTCCTGTGTCCAGCATGTCATTGACTCCTGACTTCATTTCCTGTGTTCTTTCAAGCTTCTGTGCCTTGGTTCAGTGGGTCTGTGCTCACTATGCCCTTCCCACTCTCCGTCTCCATCCGGTGAGCTGCCATTGCAATGTGCCCTTATCTGCAAAGTCTTCCCAATACCCAAGTCTCCACAGTATCTTATTTATCTTTTATGGCACTTGCCTTGCGCTAACCTCCAATAGCATCTCTTCCTGTGGATTGGGGGAGGCACTGAGTGGTCTTCATCTCCAGGTCTCCATAGTATCTCCTGAAAACCCATTGTGGGCAGCATGTCAAAATAAATACTCTCCACTGCCTTCTTCTTTCCTAGTCTCTTCCTCTTCCGGCTAGGATTGGCCCCTCAGATACATGATCTATACGGGAAAGTGAAATTCACAGGTAAGCAGTTTGTTCCCCAACTACCACAATTCTGGTCAGGCTCCTGGACTTGGATCTGATGATGGGCACCTATGGTATCATTGTAGCTGAGGAACTCAGCAACATGGCCTCGGAGCTGGCCAAATATGGCCTTCAGCTGCCTGCCTTCAGCAAAATCGGGGGCATCCTGGCCAATGAGCTCTCGGTGGATGAAGCTGCAGGTAGGGATTGGGTTCTGCTCTGCTAGGGATAGGCTCAGTGAGAATGGGAAGACTCTGAGCCTCACAGCTGGAGAATCCATCCAACCTCAGATGGATTCTGGATGCCTCTCATCCATAGGCAGGGCCATCAGACTACGTGATTGGCCTGGCCCCTGGGGGTGGAAAAGGGATGATGTCAAGTGGTTCACAGGTGATCTGGCTTCCTTACCTCATTTCGATGCCCGCTCCTAGTCCATGCAGCTATTCTTGCCATCAATGAGGCGGTGGAGCGAGGAGTGGTTGCTGACACCCTGGCTGCCCTGCAGAATCCCAGTGCTCTGCTGGGGAATCTTCGAGAGCCTCTGGCAGCCATCTACCAGGAGCTGCTGGCCCAGGCCAAGATGGAGAAGGCTGCCAATGCCAGGAACTGTGTAAGGAGGAACCTTCAAATGCAGGGGCTAGACAGCTGGATGGTTTGGAAAACCTCAGGTGAAACCAGGACTCCTATCCCTTCTGTTTCTAGGCCCCAAAGTTGCCCAGAGAAACTAACTTGTCAGTTATTTTAGAGAAATAGGAGAGGAACTTAGGATAATAATGAGGATAAGACGGGAAAAGAGGTTCAAGGGGGATGATTCTTCAGCGAGGGCTGAATGTAGAACTGAATGAGATTGGACTGGAGATTCCAAAGGTGGTTGACTCAACTGTGTCAGTGCCAGGGGGGTTGGACCCCACAATTTCCAGATTTCTTCCTACCAGACTGACATTTTAGCCTTGGGAGGCCTCCAGAAGAAGAAATAGGTAAACACAAGGAGGAGAAGATTTGATTGATTTTCCCAGGTTCCCCTCTCAATGTAGTATTTGCAGGATGATGAAGAAAACCAGGACATCTATGACTGCTACCTAACTCAGGCTGAAATCCAGGGCAACATCAACCATGTTAATGGTAAGAGAGGCCAGGAAGGGCTTAGGGGAATGCTCTCAGTGTGAGCTCCTGCATTGGGAGGTTTAGGGCTGGGGCCAACCCTTATCTCAGGGGAAGATGAAAGTCAAGTAGTGTCTGTCTAGGGGACTTCTGTTTAAATGGAGATCCATGGAGAGGACATGGGGTCCTTCAAGAAAGGGATGTGCAGAATGGATGGGAGGGGGAGATCAGGACAGGAGGGGCTGGTTGAAGCTTCAGGGTCTGGGGTGGTGAGATGGGAAGGCTGTGCAGATCAAGCTGAAGAATTTGGGCTGGATTGGTTAGGCCCCAGGAATTCAGGGGACTGGAGTGGGGGTAACTCTGGGCCAGTAGGAAGAGGGCAGACTTCTAGGGCTGGGCTGGGGTTGGTGGCAGCGGTCTTTCCCACAGTGTACACTATGGAGTCTTGTCTTTTTCAGTCCATGGGGCTCTAGAAGTTGTTGATGATGCTTTGGAAAGACAGAGCCCTGAGGCCTTGCTTAAAGCCCTTCAAGACCCTGCCCTGGCCCTGCGAGGGGTGAGGAGTGATTTTGCGAACTGGTACCTGGAACAGCTGAGCTCAGACAGAGAGCAGAAAGCACAGGTCAGGTTATGTCTGTCATCTGCTACCTTCTCTGACTGCAGGATGGGGAAGGGCCTCTTACTTAGGCATCACCTCTGTCAGTTTTTTGTACTCAATGCTGACTACGTGTTTAAATGGTTAAATCACCCCAAAGCCTGGTGGACTAGACTGATCAGCTTTTGCTCTCAAGTTTCTCAGATTGCCTGGAGGGCCTAGGGGCAATTCACTAGGCAGTGTTAGTGAACTCCCCCATTGATGAATTGGGACCTCAGCTTACTATCAATCTTATTGTCAATGCTGTTGAATTTCTCCATGGCACTATTTATATTTGCATTGCCTGGGTTGTTATATCAGATGCTTGGTGGGTAACAAAGAGTCAGAGGTTAGAGATGGTTAATAGGGACAGGTTAACGGAGGTGGATGGGCCCAGCTAGTCTGCCTAAATGGGAGAGAAGGGATTGACGGTAGGTGACTGGGTGGATCTGGGAGCTTATGCTGGCAGCTTCTAAATCATGTTCAGTGCTCCTGGAGGACTCTCTTTTATTGCATCTCTCACTTTTCCAGGAGCTGGGCCTGGTGGAACTTCTGGAAAAAGTGGAGGTTCAAGCTGGTGTGGCTGCTGCCAACATGAAGGGTGATCAAGAACAAGCCAGTAAGTCCTACAGGCCGAGGTCTGGCCTGGATGCATCACAGGCTCTTGGAAGAGTAACCCTTTGCCGGTTTCTGTGTAGTGCAGGACAGCTGATGCCTGATTTTCCTGCCTGGCAAGGGACTTCTCTCCTCTCTCACCTGTGTGCCCTATTCCCGTCTGCCTGGGGGGATGCTACAGATGAGTTCACTGAGGCCTTAGAGATAATGACAGCACTGAGCGGGGCTGCACGCCCGGGGCAGGCAGTTTCCTTCTAGGCACTTCCCTGTATTTTGACAGTTGCAACCTACTAGAGTTCCTCCGCCTTCTGAGATGTAGTGCTCTCCCAGATGCGGTGACAGCCGTGCACTGAGTGTTTTGTGCCCGTATTTCTCCCCTGTAGCTGGTGTGCTCCCTGCTGCCGGCGCCCATATATCCACCTGGTGTTCTATATGCCCTGGTGTTTCAAAGCTAAACTACACGGATGCACCATGGCCCCCTTTTTGCTTACTTCTGCCCTTTCCAACCCAAATGGCTCTACCTTGGAGCTGTTTTTTTATTCCTCTGGGCTGTCATCAAGATTTGTTCCCCCTGGAACCTGGGCTAACCCATCTTAGTTTTGATCCACAGCCTCCTGTGTGTCCTGTGCTCAACACCTTAGGAACTCACCTCAGCCCTAACAGCCGCTCTATATTACCTGCTGAGCTACTCACCTTCTAGGCCTGACGTATTGCTTCTTTCAGAGCTTCTTAAAGTGACCCAGCCCCTATTCCTCTTGAATATTTAGAAACACATTTTGAACCTAACAGAATAGTTTTTAAGAGTAGTTGTACAGCCATCTCCCCGCAGAAAGCCCCAGCAGAACCTGACTGGTCAGGAGAGTAGAAATGGCTCTAAACGGCCAACCAGGGCAGCCTCGCTTCTTCCTCCCCTGCAGTGCTCCAGGCTGTGCAGAGGATCAACAAAGCCATCCAGAAAGGAGTGGCAGCTGACTCGGTGAAGGAGCTGATGTGCCCTGAAGCCCAGCTGCCTCCTGTGTACCCCTTCGCTTCAGCTGTGTACCAGCAGGAGCTAGCCGCACTCCAGCAGCAGCAGGGGGTAAGCCCCAGAAATGTGGGGTCTTGCTCTCGGGTTCCCAAGCAGCTGGGGGCATCAGGCAATCAGCTCAGAGCACCCTCTGCAGGTACTCTCAGATGCTGGCAGAGACTAGGGGAGGAAGCAGGGTGACCCAGCTTGCCCCCCTGAGTATAGTATAATAGCAGATACTCTTGAGCAAAAACTACTTTACAAAGTTACTTAATCTTTAAAAGAATCCTGTAAGTATTATTTCCATTTTAGAGATGAGGAAACTGAGGTGCAGAGGTTAACTTGCCCAACACAGGTGTAGCTGATGGTGCGGAGTGAATGCTAAGCTGAATGTACTGGCAGCCCATGCTTTTAACAACTCTGCTGCCCCACATCACCCCAGTCCATACAGCTTCTCTGACAGTGGAGTGACAGGACCCTCCCTTTGGGGGATAGGGCCTTCCCAGTCTATTAGAGTGTCTAGGCAGAGACGCAGGGCGGGAAAAGTAGATGATATAAGTGAAGTATGACTTCAGACCAGGGAAGTGGAATGAGCAGAACTAGGGTTAAGTCTGGAAGGCTTCCTGGAAGAGAGGAAGAAAATCATACCCACAGCAGGCTTTTATAGAGCATCAACTCCAGGCACAACACTCAGGAAGGGCACAGTCTCAACACAGGAGACTAGCCCAAGCATCAGGTAAGGACTAAGACGTAGAGCCTGGTGACAAAGGTTGTGAACTTTCAAGCCAGGCTGCCTGAGTTCAATTTCTTTCTGCTATTTCCAGCCAAGTGACCCTTGGCAAGTTATTTACCTTCCCTGACCCTCAATTCATATATAAAATGGGAACAATAACATATTTCATGAGGTTGTTATAAGGATTAAACAAGTTAATGTGATTGGGAATGAAACTGGCATGTAAGTTTTAGCTATTTTTTAAAAAATATTATTTTTAGAAAGAGGGGAAGGGAGGGAGAAAGAAAAGAAGAGGAACATCAATGTGATAGAGAAACAGAGATCAGTTGTCTCTTGCAGGCCCCCAACCAGGGACCTGGCCCACAACCCAGGCCTGTGCCCTGACAGGGAATCAAACCAGCGACCTTTTGGTTTGTGGGACGACACCCAACCCACTGAGCCACACCAGTCAGGGCAGTTTTAGCTATTGTTATTATTCACAGTATTCTGTTTGTAGAGGACAGGAATGGTTCTCTAGACGGAGGGAAGAGCATAAGCAGATATTTGAAAAGGAGGAGGACTAGGCAGAGAAGTGGGGCTGGGGCCTTTGGGGTGTGTGGTGGAGGGTGGAGGTGCCCACTTTATCTTTCTGTCTGTGTGCCCGGGTCCTAGTGCAGTTCTTGGCGCGTAGAAGGGACCAAAAAGGAGCTGGTGGAGCTCACACTTGCGTGTGGGCTCTGGAGACAGGCAGCTGGGTTTAACTTACATAATTTGATTGTGGGCTGACCTGTGAAATGGGAACGTTAAAGCCTACCTAATGCCCTGGCTGATGTAGCTCAGTGGATTGAGCGCGGGCTGGGAACCAGAGGGTCCCGGTTCGATTCCCCGTCAGGGCACATGCCTGGGTTGCGGGCCAGGTCCCCAGTGAGGGCCATGTGAGAGGCAACCATACATTGCTGTTTCTCTCCCTCTCTGTCTCCCTCCCTTCCCCTCTCTCTAAAATAAATAAATAAAATCTTTAAAAAAAAAAGCCTACCTAATGGCTTGTTAGGAAAATTAAATGGTAATTTGTGTGAAATACTTCTACACTGAACACATAGTAAGCATTCTCAAATATTAAGTGTGACTGTTAGTGAATGAGGTTTTGGCATAGCGACTCTGGGATATAGCGGAGTCTTGGGGGCAGGATGGCAGGTGGGCCCCAGACCCTGCATTCACCAGCCCTCTCCCTGCTATAGGAGCTTGGTCAGGAGGAGCTGTTCGTGGCCGTGGAGATGTTGTCAGCCGTGGTCCTGATTAACCAGGCCCTGGAGGCCGGGGATGCCAGTGGCTTCTGGGGCAGTCTGCTGAACCCTGCCACGGGCCTGGCCGAGGTGGAAGGCGAGAATGCTCATCGGTGAGAAAGGTTTAGCCCCATGTTGAGAGTGAAGGGATTGGAGGGAATGTAGCCAAGACTCGCGGTTCTACTTGGAGACTAGCCTTCTTACATGATGGCCTTTGCTTCCGAGGAGTGGGTGGGGGCATAGTCATTCCCCTTTCCTTAATGTAACCACTCTTACATCACAAAGATTTGGGTGCCCACTTATGTGCCAGATACTGTTCTACGTGCTGGGAAACAATAGTGGATAAAATGAAGTTCTGCTCTCCTCAAGTTTACATGCTAGGAGAGGGGACAGGCAAAAAATAACGCGCCAGATGATTACAAGAGAAGAGCTGCGGTGGAAATAAAACAGGGCACTGGGGTACCTGTGGGGTGCGGGAGGGGCGGTTTGTCCGTTTCACGTAGTGTGGTTACAGAAGGCCTCTTTCATAAGGGGGTCCTTTTGAGAGGGACCCACGGGACAAAAGTGGTTACCATGATGCTCTCGGGGGCACAGGCCCTGAGAAGCGAGCTCGGCGTATTCAGAGCACACCAGGAAGCCATCGGGAGATGGGTGGGAGATGAAGGAGAGGCCAGACGATATAGGCTCTGGCTTTAGTCCGGTGAGGAAGGAAGCCTGAGGAGGGTTTTGAGTGAGGAGGGAGATGATTTGACCTACTTTCAGTAGGATCGCTCTGGCTGTTGTGCTGAGAACTGACTGCAGGTTAGAAGGGGAGAAGCAGGGAGACCTGTTAGGCATTTATCGAAGTATTCTAGGCAGAGGTGATGGAGCCTTGGCCTTGGGTGGTAGCAGTGGAGGTGGTGGAAAGCAGTCAGGTTTGAGATATATTCTGAAAGTTGAACTGACAGGTAATGCTTATGTAATGGATATGGGGTGTGAGAGAGAGTGGAATCAGATATGACATCCAGATTTTTGGCCTGAGGGCTTGGTGTGAATATTTCCCGAGATGGGAGGTACTATGGAATGTGCGAACTGAGCAGGGGGATCAGGAAATCAGGCTGAGCTGTCGGGTTTGAGGTGCTTATCAGGCATTCACGTGGAGATGCCAAGGGGGCGGCTGGGATTTGTGAACAGGCTGGAGGTGTGCTTTGGGGATATTAGAATCTGGTGTTTCAAGCCATGAAATTACCTTGGATGTGAATATGGGGAGAAAGGAGAGTTTGAGGTTGAGCCTTGGGATCCTCCAGTGTTTAGAAGTCAGGGAAGAACCAACAGAGCAGGCTTGGAAAGAACAACCAGTGAGAAGAGAACCAAGAGACTGATATCCTGGAGGCCAAGTGAGGAATGTGGTTCAGAAATTTCCTCTGACTGCTGGCTGATGATGCACTTGCTCACCCTGCTGCCAGTTACTTTGATGCTCTGGTAAAGCTGCGACAGGTGCGTGGAACGGATGGGGCCTTCTTGAGCTGGAATGACCTGCAGGCCACTGTGAGCCAGGTCAACGCCCAGGTCCAGGAAGAGACCAATCGTGAGTGGAGTCTGGGGTTGGGGAGCACAGCCCACCGCAGGTATCCCTGTCTCTTAGCCGTAAGTCTGGGCCCTCTGCCCATCTAGCTCTCTTTTCCAGAGGTCTTTGCGGTCAGCCTCATCAATGAGGCCCTAAACCAAGACAGCCCTGAGAAGACCCTGTTTGCCCTGCTGCTTCCCTCAGCTGGCCTGGACAATGTCAGCCTCCCTGTCGCCCCTCGGTACCATCTTCTCCTCATGGCAGCCAAAAGGCAGAAAGCCCAGGTAAGGTTTGGGCTGGCTGGGTTGGTCACCAGAGCAGGAAGAGCATCCCTTGTTGGTAGGGCTGTGCCCGGTAGGCGTCATTGGGAACCCCAACCTAGTGGACACGGTCCTCTCCAGGGGTGGGGGTGGGAGGAGGAGAAGATGGCCCGCACGGCCAGAGCACTGGCAGCTCCAGCCACCGGCACAGAGAATGGTGGGGGCCTGTGTGTGGGAAGAGCACAACCTGGGGACCAGAGAACTGGGCTAGGCACATCCTGCTCTGACAGTAGTGACCATGTGGCCTGTGGCAAATCTCCAATGTCTCTGAGCTCCAAGTATTCATCTATAAAATACTTTATGCCCTGGTCATGGGATGGGGGAGTCAAATGAATTGAAGAATGTGGCGCATGTAATCTTTCCACTGGCTTGTGTGGTAGAGAAGTTTAGGAAGCAGAAGGTGAAGGTCAGGATCAGGACCGGCCTGAGAGGTGTGCACTGAGGCACAGGGTGATGGGGAGTAGGGGCAGTGGGTGGAGCCTACATTGTTGGCTCTCTGTGGACATGGCTGAGGCACAGAGGCAGGAGGTGAGCTGTTAACAGGGCGGTGGTTACTGAGGTAAGTTTAAGAGAGTTCTGGGGATGCTGTGGCCAAGCGGAGTCAATGCTGGGCCAACCTGAAAACAGGCAGGAAAGAGCCTTCTGAGGGCAGCAGTCCCAGAGAGTCACAAGGCTATGCCTAAGCGGGGCAGGAGGGAGGGAATGGGGACTGCTGTCCCTGTGGCTCTGCAGTGGGGTTCCCCTGAGAGGCTGAATGTGGGAACCAGGGAGATCACGCTGGGCTTTTCTCTTTCCTATGTCTCCCAATTTTCCAGGGGACAGGAGATCCTGGAGCTGTGCTGTGGCTGGAAGAGATCCGCCAGGAAGTGGTTAGAGCCAACCAGGACACAGACACAGCTCAGAGAAGTAAGTGGGCTGGACAGGGGTACCAGGGCAGAGGGGAGGGAAGGAACTGTGGGCTCAGCAAGAACCCAGATAATCAGGTGGACTCCGTCTCCCTTTCAACCTCTGTGGGGAAGTGGGCTGGTATCAGACGGAGAGCAGCTTCTCAGACCGCGGGATGGATTTCCCAGCAGGTACTGGGCAGGACAACCTCTGAGGTGGAGGGCATTGCCTACCCACTGCCTCCTTCTGTGTGGGCACTTTCCCCGACAGTGAGCGTGTGGAATCAGGTGGGGGCCCAACATTCGTAACGTTTGCTGTTGGTAGCTTGTTTGGGTTCCAACAATCAGCTCTGGCCAGAGAATGTCTAGTCTGGAGTGTAGAGAAGAGGGGCTGGTTTTGAGGAAAAGCAGGCAGGATCAGCACAAACAGACGGAAACGTGTAAGTTCTTAGTGTCTGGAGTCCCTATGTCCATCTGTCTGTCTGTGAGTGACTGGAAGGCAGGTGTTGCATCAACCACCTCCACTTCTTGGACTTAAGTCTCCTCCTAGGAAACTGTTCTGAGGTTCTGTGCCCCTATCCTGCCTTTGACCTTCTGTACAAACTGACTTTCCTTTTACCCAGCCCAGCCCCCTGCTACCTCCCTCCAGGAAGCCTTTCTCGGCTGCTCTTTTCTTCCAAGCTCAGCTGCATGCTGCTTCTTTTCATGTGTCTGCATCCATCCTGGGATATTCCCTGTCCTCTTCATCACGCGGGGAGTTTTTGTGTCCTTCTCTGAATCCCTCACTGGTAGACAGGACAGGGCTCATGGGAAGGACTCAGGGAAGGATTGACCACTCCTTTCTCATGCCCCTGCCAGTGGCTCTTGGTGTGGCCGCCATCAATCAGGCTATCAAGGAGGGCAAAGCAGCCCAGACAGAGCGGGTATTGAGGAATCCCGCTGTGGCCCTCCGAGGGGTGGTTCCCGACTGTGCCGATGGCTACCAGCGGGTCCTGGAAGCTGCCATGGCAAAGAAGAGATGCGCAGGTAATGGCCTTAGCCTGACCCCCGATTCTCTGCCTGCCCCAGCCACCTCTTGCCTCCACCGACGCTTCTTTGCTTACTTGGCTTCTGTGTAGGGGACACCGCTTTCTGGGTTCAACATGACATGAAGGATGGCACTGCCTACTACTTCCATCTACAGACCTTCCAGGGAACCTGGGAACGACCCCTTGGCTGCCACCTCAGCACCTCCCACCTGACTCGGGAGGAGATCCAGGTTGGCAGGGCCCCTACAAGGGAGGGGACCGTGGGCGAGGGATCCCCTGTAAAAAAGGCTCCCACCCGCAAAGGCATCATAGGCTTTTTTCCTGCCTCCACAGTCAGCCGTCACCAAGGTCACTGCTGCCCGTGACCGCCAACAGCTCTGGAAGGCCAACGTTGGCTTTGTCATCCAACTCCAGGCCTGTCTCCGTGGCTTCCTGGTTCGGCAGAAGTTTGCTGAGCGTTCGCACTTTCTGAGGACCTGGCTCCCAGCAGTCATCAAGATCCAGGTGGCAGGCTCTGGCTTTCTCAGTCTTCAGGGCCTGGACTTACCCAGGCTCTATGGTTCCCTCACTAATTCCCTTTTGCTGAGTGGGTTTGGGATGATCTTTTGGCCTCCGAACATACTGGCTAAGGGCATGGATTCTGAGCCCCAGATTACTGGGTTTGCTTCCCAGTTCTATCACTTATGACAAGTTGCTTACTTTCTGTTTCTTCATCTGAAAAATAGGAATCTGAAAATTATAGTACCCGCCTATATAGGGTTGTTGTGAGGATTAGTGAGAAAATATCTGTAGTGCTTTTAAATAGTGCCTGGCAGATAGGCAGAAACTTGGCATATGTGCTAGTTGCTATAGCCACCATCGCTATCCAGAGGGTAGGAGAGCTGCTGGTTAGTTTCCCCACGGGGAGAGTGGAATGAGATTTAGTAAGACTTCGGGGTTTAGACACCAGAACTTCCTTCTAGAATAAGAGGAGCGAAGAAAGGGTGGTGGATAAATGCAAAAGGGGTGGAATATCTCTTAGGGAAAGAACTTCTATCCTTTCTCTTTAGCCAATCCTTTCCAGTTTCATTCTTGCAACCTGGGGCCGGTCCAGTGTAGCCTCTAAGACTGACCCACAAGCAACTGTGTCGTGAGGCCAACCAGAAAGATAGGCCTCAGGCCCGAGCACTTTACAAGCCAGGAATGATGGGAGGTGAACAAACAGAGACCTTCCCAGGTAGATGCGACCTGGAGGGCCTCATGTAGATGTTGGCAGTGTAAAGATACTTTATTGAACATTTCTGAATGCCCCGTATCTGCAAAGGCTGCCACTTGGCACTGTTCAGGGGCATGGACATAGATGTGAGACACGGCTGACTGATCACATCTCTGCCCTCACGGGAACTGGAACACAACTGATGTTAAACTGTGGTAGAAGAGACACAGAGACAGCCCCAGAGCATCCCAGGGAGACAGATGCACAGGCTGAGACTCAGCAGCCCTCAATTATGGATTATGATCTAGGCCATGTGGGTGGTAATTGAGGGCTCAGGCTCTGGGGTCAGAGGCTGGAGTTTGCTTCCTTGGCCTACTATTTCCGGGTCTTATGACCTTGGGCACCCTGCCTAAGCCCTCTGCCACACTCAGTTTCCTCGTTTATAATGGCGGTGCTTGCTTCATCTGATGGTTCAGTGGGACAATTACATGTGGCACTGTGTATAGTAGGCACCCCATTGCTGATGGCCACTATGAGTCACTAAATTTCAGGGCCTCAGTCCAAGAACTCAATACAGAGTCTTAGTAACAACATTCAGTGGCCTTAAGCACAGGGATTCCCTCCTATGAGCCCAGACTGGGATTTCAGGCCGATTCCGAGGAGCCAAAAAGCCACAGCAACATCGGGAGGAGGAGAGTCATTTGCTACCAACACTGGTGCTGTGCAGTGTCTGTCCTAGGCCCTGGGAGACACAGAGGTGGCACAGAACATCAGGCCCCTGCCCTCCACCTGCGGAGAAGGGAGAGTCAGAAATGAGCCCTCTTGGGTGTGCTGACTGTAATCTCTCCTGAAAGCTCTGACCTTCGCCAGGATCTCAGAGTCCTGAATTCCACCCAATCCAGATTGGGAGGCCTCCTCTTTAAGGAGGAGCCCTGTGAGGTAGGTGGGGGCGAGAGCAGAGAGACCTTTGCCTTCACTCCAGCAGCTGTGCAGAGGGTATGTCAGGCAGTCCCTGGAGTAGGAGAGGAAGGAGTGCCGAGGAAAGACATGGAAATGGGGCCCTCTGGCCTCTATGCTCTAGGACGGATAGACAGCTGGTGTCATGGAGCCAAGCTGTCGCTTACATCCTGTCCCAATGGAGGGACAGTATAATCCTCAGGCTCGGGAAAGCCTGGCCAGGAGAGTTGGCTTTAAGAAGGGCTGGGAGGACAGTTGGCTGGAAGGGAATGCTCATACCCCACCAAACTGTGACACTCGGTGGTAGAGCACTCTCCAGGGCTGTAGTGCCTAGGAGGTGTTTGACATGGGCCCTGAAAGTCAGGAAGGATTTCCGAGGGTAGATAAGGCTGGGGGCGAGGGTGGGCGTATAAACAAAGATTCGGGGGCATAAAATCATAAAGCATGTTTAGGAGAAAGTGAAATGTTTGATGTGGCCAGAATCCTTAAGAAGGGAGGGCGCAGTGGAAAGTCAGATGAGAGTGTGGGTCAGGTGGTTGGGAACTTTGGGGCTGAGAGAGTCATAGTCCACGTGGGTGTTCAGGAAAACTAATGTCACACGTGCTTGGGGTGAAGGGAAGAGGCCCCTAGGAAGGAGAACAGGAGGGAGCCATGAGATTTGTGTCTTAGAGACCAAAGAGGGTGTGGTTTATGGAGGAGATGATCGAGTGAACCCTTTGTAGCCAACCCGTGAGGGGGAGAGGCCGTCAGACCGGCAGCTGGATTACTGGGGACCTTGCTCACTTAGAGCTGGGGTGGGGAGCCACACGATAGAGCTGTAAAGAGGAGTGTGAGTTACAAGAGTTTTAGTGACCTGCTGCCCATTGATAGAGATGGTGGGTGGACACACGGCTCTGCCTGTGCACACTGAATCCTTGCCACTGTGTGCCTTCCCAGACTGAGCGTGTGAGGGAGTGCAGAGTGTGTGATGTTGTGCGGGTGGATTCCAAATGGGTGGATGAGTGTGTTTTGGAGAGATATGGCGCACGGTTTGATGAAGTTGGTACGGTGGTGTATGCTTTATTCATTTCTTTTAAGCAACTGTATCTTACAGTTGCGTTTCTGTGAGGAGGTTTTGGTCAGCATGGGTGTGTGTACTTGACTGTCTAGGGGGTGCATGCGAGCTGGTACCAGGGAGTGTGGCAGAGGGCATGGTTGCTGTGTGCAGGGTTTTGGTATCCCCTGAAACTGGAAGTTCTTTGAGAACAGGGCCAGTTTCCTCTTCCCCCTCCACTTGCCTGATCCCACCCTTCCCAAGGGAGCCCACAAGCCTCTCAGGCCAACAGGGACCAGCCAAGGTTACTTCTTTTTCTCTCCTGATGCGCAGGCTCACTGGCGGGGCTACAGACAGCGGAAGATCTACTTGGAACGGCTGCAGTATTTAAAAGCAAACGTAGATGCTGTAATCAAGGTAGCTGTCATGATTTGGGCAGAAAGATCCTCTGAGAACAACTTTTAGTCCTTTCACCAACTTGTGATCTTTGAAGATGGCTGAATTGTCCTGGATCTGAGGGCATTGTGTCTCTTTTTTTCAGATTCAGGCTTGGGCCCGGATGTGGGCCGCTCGAAGGCAATACCAGAGGCGCCTGGGCTACTTCCAGAAGAATGTGAGGGTCCTCCTGCTCCCCCGTCTCTATATTCAACCTTTACTCATGGAACCAGAGCAAGGGCAGCCAGTGACTTTTCTTCCATCTGTGTTCACGACAGGTTGACTCTGTTATTAAGATCCAGGCATTTTTCCGAGCCAGGAAAGCCCGAGACGACTATAGGAGGTTAGGTAAGCTGCCTGGTCTTTCTCTGCATTGTGAGTAAACTGCCTGTTTCCTGCCTCTGTCTGTGAGTGTCTGCTGGGCAAGTCTGGTGGTTTCTGACCGTTAGCAAGGTAGATGGTCACACCACCCCACCACTTACAAAGCGGGGCCTTAGGGAAGTTACCTGGCCTTCCTGAGCCCTTTTTTCTCGTTGACAGCAAACCTTGAGTGTGCCTTGGAACCTGGAGTGGGCAGAACAGTGAGGAAATGTGCCTCTGCCTTTGGGGTCCCCCAGTTTAATGGAGGAGATAGAGACCCCCAGAGTCAGGCAGGTCTAGATATCCCTCCCGGGGCTGCACAGCAGGTACGGGGCGGCACAAGTCCTCCATCTCGTCTGTGCGAGAACGTCAGACGGGCGGTGACCAAAGCCACCTTGCCCACCCCAGTAACAAACAGCCTGGTCACAGGGACAGCTCCTCTAACAGTTTCATTATATATTAGGCTTCAGTTATCTTCTGTCGCTGCCACTAAAGCCACAACAAAGAAGTTCTTTCTCCTCTCCCGAGAGTTCCAGCCTTCTCCATTTTGCCCTCTCCCTGCCTATGACCCTTCTGCCTCCCATCCTCTGTGGTCCAGCGTGAGGCCCATGGGGCACACTTTTATTTTATTTTATGAATTAATTTTTAAATCTAATTTTATTTAATTTTTTAATTTAATTTAATTCTTTTATTTTATTTTATTGGTTGGGGGAAGGGAGAGAGAAAGAGAGGGAATGAAACATTGATGTGAGGGAGAAACACCAAGTAGGGCTGAACCTACAACCCAGGCATGTGCCTGACCGGGAATCAGACTGTCAGCCCTTCACTTTCCAGGATGACGCCCAACCAGCCGAGCCACACCGGTCAGGCTGGGACATGCATTTAAAGAGGTCCTTTTATGCTCCTCTTGGGTCATGTCCAAAGTCCAGAAACCCAGCTCCTGTTCAAAGTCCTTGGAGGCCTTCCTCCTTGTGAGGCGGACCAGTGGGTCCATCTCCAGATTCCCCACTGCCCCTTGAATTCCTGAAAAAGTTGGCCCTTTTCCTTTCTGGGCCTGCGGCTACACTCCTGGGCTCCAAGCCGAATGTACCGTTTGAGTCATCTTCTTCACCTCAGTCCCTTGTTTCACCCTGTCCTGCCTTCAGGGGCACCTCATTCCCTCTGGTCACGGACACTCAGCCCGTCTGCTTCCAGACAGCCAACTGCTTTCCTCCTTCCTTTTCCCCAGCCTGGCCCTTGCTTCGTTCTCTTCCTGTGCGCTGGTAGCACTGTGCTAGCCATCCTTTATCTTCTCTCCTTTCCTTAGTTTATAGTTTTCCTGAAAGAACTTTCTTTTTTTTTTTTTTTTTTTAATGAAAGATTTTACTTATTTTTAGAGAGGGGGAGGGAGGGAGAGAGAAAGGGAGAGAAACATCAATTGGCTGCCTCTCGCATGCCCCCAACCAGGGACCTGGCCCACAGCCCAGGCGTGTGCCCTGACCAGGGGCGAAGGGGAAGAGGCCCCTAGGAAGGAGACAGAATAGGAGGGAGCCATGGCAACTTTCTGGTTTGCAGGACAGCGCCCAACTCACCAAGACACTAGTCCGAGCTAAAGAACGAACTTTTCTCAGTTCTGTCTCCCGCTTTCATTATCCCAAGCTCTACTCAGCACTGCCGCTTACTAGCCATGTGGCCCTAGGCAAGTTATTTGACTTATTTATTTCCTTGGTTTCTCATTTGTAAAATGGAGATAAGGACGGTACCTCTCTTGTAGAGTTGTTTTAAGGGTTAAATGAGTTAATGTACTGTATTTCAAGATGCCTTTATTTGTCTTCAATTCTACCATTCTTCACTTGTCCGAGACCCCCCCTCCATGCAGTAACCAGATCAATCCATAAAACCTGACCATGTGGTCTGGTCACTCTCCTGTGTAGGTCCTGTCAGTGAACCCCACTGCCGTTGGGTAGAAGTCTAGTCTCCCAGCCATAGCGTCCAAGGCTCTCTGTGGTCCAGCCTCTGCCTGTACCTCAGGCCTCACTGCCCCCTGGCTTCGTCCCTCACCACCTGCACCCTCTGTACTGTGCTCCAGACACAACGGACTAATGGCATCTCCTGAAACAGCCACCCGTGTTTGCTTGCTCTTACCTCCTTTTCAGACCTCAGGTTGAGAGCCTTCCCTCCAGGAAGCCTTTCTTCACTCCCCAGGAGGGTTTGGGTGGCCTGTTTGTGTTTCCCCAAAGGTCCCTGTGTTCATGCCTCTGAAAACACTAACTACATTGTCGTGAATTGTGCTTTTCTTATCTAGTTCTCTTACTGGACAGGGCCTCGTTTTATTCATCGTTCAGATCTGACTCTTCATTTATTACTAGCTGTGTAAACAAGCCAAGTTGCTTATCCTTCCTGTGCCTCAGTGGTCTCATCCGTTGGTTTCGGTATGCTGACCTCACGGGGTTGTTTTAAGTATATAAAACAGTTTCTGTCCCATGCTGAATATTATATGTAGTTTTGTTGCTGTTCCATGTAGCTTTGCTCAGAGGCTTCTCTTTGCCCAAATACCCATTCCAAAGTGACTCCAGGAGAAGCCCCATCTCCCTCTGACCTCCCTGAATTATAAAACCCACTTGGCATCCCTGCTTCTCCCTGTGCAGATAGATACTCCTGACAGGGGTGTTGTGTGAGGGGTAGGTAGGCTTGAGTGGAGGCTGTTCAGTGGAGGTGAACTTGGGATGAAGGAGGAGAGCAAGTTGGCTCAGCAAGAGGAAGTAGTAAATCAGAATAGGAGGCCCCGGGATCATCTCAGGGAGCTAGGGCTCTGCTTTGGTGTGGAGGTCACTGGCATAGGCCCAGGTTGGGGACAAATTCACAGGCAGTGGAAGGATAGCTCTTATGTCATACTTGATTATAAGATAAGGAGTTCAGGAACAGGGCTGGCTGGGAGGCTGCCCATTGTCCTCCACCTACAAGCAGAAGCAGCTTAGAAAAGGGCTGGGGTTTGGGGGCCTGCTGGCCTCAACCAGAATGAGGACAGGGTGGCATACCACGGGTAGGGGGTGGGCGACTAAGCCTCTGACGAGGGCATGTTCTATCCTGATGCCTCGTCCCTTCCTCCCAGTCCATGCGCCCCATCCCCCGCTCAGCGTGGTATGCAGGTTTGTCCACCTCTTGAATCAAAGCCAGCAGGACTTCTTGGCTGAGGCAGAGCTGCTGAAGCTTCAAGAAGAGGTGGTCAGAAAGATCCGGTCCAACCAGCAGCTGGAGCAGGACCTCAACCTCATGGACATCAAGATTGGCCTGCTGGTGAAGAACCGGATCACCCTGCAGGTGAGGGGCTACCAGCCCACCCTCTCCCCTGAATCTAGCTGCTTCTGGAGCGCTGATACTGGACGTTCTCTGGTTGCTAATCCAATACTTGTAAATGTCTGGATTTCATCACCTGGCTCAGGTCCTTAACCTAGGCGTCCTCTTTTATTCTAGTAATTTGTTGGGCACACGTAATATAGTGGAAAGAACACTGGACATAAGATTGAAATGTCTGGGTCTGCTGATGCTTAGTGGTGGTACTATGGGTTGGTCATTTAACTGCGAAGTCTGTTTCCTCATTAGTAAAGTGGGAATAATGAGAGGGCCCACCTCACCAGCCCAAATGTAGAGATAGATGCGAAAGCTCCTTAAAATGTAAGTTACCACATAAATATGCAGGGACGGGATAGAAATGATATCTCCACTTAAATTGGTACAACAGTTCAATAAGAACTAATGGGAGCATTTTAGATCTTGTTTCCCGTTAATTGTCAGTTTTGGTTCAAATAAAGTCTTACTAAAAAAAAAAATTTATTTTTTATTTTTAAAGAAGAACTAACAGCAAATCCAGCAGGCATTATGCCTCAGCCTGGCAACCCAGTTCTCTTTGGGGACTCACCCTGTGAGAGGGGGTTACAGGTGGAGTTTTGGGGCGGGAGGAGGGGTCCTTCCTCACCCTAGAACTGTTTATCTCCCTTGGCTCGTGTCTTGAATGCCTTGAACAGCAGAAAACCCTGGCTCTTCCAGGCACTGATTTTAGACCATCTGTTCTGTGCTCCGGGCTGGTCGTATCACCGGCTCCCCCGCCCCTGCAGGAGGTGGTCTCCCATTGCAAGAAGCTGACCAAGAAGAATAAGGAGCAGCTGTCGGACATGATGGTTCTGGACAAGCAGAAGGGATTAAAGTCGCTGAGCAAAGAGAAACGGCAGAAACTAGAAGCTTACCAACACCTCTTTTACCTGCTCCAGGTGAGCAGAGGACTTTGGAAGGAGATGTCTTCATCATCTCCTGAGGGTCTAAGACCTTGAGGCTTTTGTGTCTGTGCTTTTGCCTCCACATGAGATGTCCTCTTCCGTAACCCTAATGCCTCACGCCCTGAGAAAGAGACTGTTTCCTCCATTTTGTCTGAAAGGTTCCAGTGCCCCTGAGAAAGTGCGCCAGTGTTTCCTCCATTGCAAGTCCCAGTCAGGAAAACCTTCCTTTATCTGATCGCTGGTCCTCAAGGTGCGTGAGCTGCCGTTCTCATCTCCCTCGTTGCTTGCAGACTCAACCCATCTACCTGGCCAAGCTGATCTTTCTGCTGCCACAGAACAGAACCACCAAGTTCGTGGAGTCAGTGATTTTCAGCCTGTACAACTATGCTTCCAACCGCCGTGAGGCCTACCTCCTGCTCCAGCTGTTCAAGACAGCACTCCAGGAGGAAATCAAGTAGGTTTTCCAGATGCAAAGGGATGGAAAGAGAGTAGGTTGAGAGGTGCCACTGTTGGTACCTTTACAAGGTGGCAATTGGTTGAGGTCTGAGGGTAGAAATGTAATCAGAAGACCTCTTTTCTGTGCCTCCAGTGGAGTGACAAGAAGTGCCCTAGGACAGCACAGTGGGCAGGCACGGGCTGGCATGTTAGCACAAAGATGAGATAAAGGTAACAGGACATTTTTAAGAGGAGGGACACCAGAACAGGCTTCAAGAGCCACAATCTCAAAAAGAAAAAGCAGTATTTGTCCTACACAGAGGCAGGAGGCCAGCTTCAATGACCTCTTGAACCACAGGTCAAAGGTAGAACAGCCCCAGGACATGGTGACAGGCAACCCAACTGTGGTGAGGCTGGTGGTGAGATTCTACCGTAATGGGCGTGGGCAGAGTGCCCTGATGGAGATCCTGGGCAAGGTTGTCCAGGACGTGCTGGAGGACAAGATGCTGAGCGTCCACACAGACCCTGTTCGCATCTACAAGAGCTGGATCAACCAGACGGAGGCCCAGACAGGGCAGCGCAGGTGAGCAGACGGGCAGAGAGAGGACAGAGGGAGAGCTCTCTTTGATCAACTCTGTCTTGGGCCTCGCTGGGGAAGCTTGGGTGTGCTTTGAAGGTGGCATATAAATGAGCATGCTGATTTATGAAAATATGACACCAGTCCTATAGGATGAAATAAGGTAGCTTTTCAAACCCCTCTGGTAATTAACAGGGAACTGATGTAAGTGACACTGGGCCTGGTGTGCCTACCATAGAATGAGCAGCACAGATAAATATGCAAGTCTGTTTAATTGCTATGTCAGTGCTTCCAAATGATATGTCAGACTTGCTGGGAGTTGGGATATGGACTCCTTATTTATAGGGGTATAGATGAATATTCAGATTTATAAGTGAATAGGCAAATGAGATAGAGAAATAGGTTGGCCTTATAGATTGGAGGCATTACTCAAGTGCATAGGTACTAGGGAAATGGCGCCACTGAGGAGAGCAGGCAGTGCTGGTGGCTTCTCCTGGTGGCACACAGGTTTGGTGGGGGAACCGCAAGGCCCTGGCCCAGCTTTCCCTATTGCCCTAATTACCAAAGACTAGATGCAAACGGATGGTGTCCTCCATTTTCTTTGGGAATCTTTCCACAGACTCCAGGTTCTTCATTCCCTTCTGCACTCGTCCAGCTCTCTGTGGATATTCCAGCTCTTTCTTCACCTTCCACTCACATGGCTCTAGTCCTCTCTGAGTCCTTTCTCTTATTCTGGCCTGCTCCCCGTAAGCATGCTAGGCTGCCCTTCGCAAATGAGTATGTGTGAGATGCTATTGTTATATGAGAGTTTAAGGGGGAGGGGGCTCTGGCTGATACCTTGTCTCTCTCTACCCACAGCCACCTCCCCTACAACGTCACCCCAGAGCAGGCCTTGAGCCACCCTGAGGTCCAGAGACGACTGGACATCTCCCTTCGCACCCTCCTTGCCGTCACTGATAAGTTCCTTGTAGCCATCATCTCCTCTGTGGACCAAATTCCGTACGTGCGGCAGCCCCACCCCAGCCTAGGCTGGGCTGACGGGAAGAGCAGAGCATTCCTGGGCGGGCAGGGCAGGACAGGACAGGGAGGGAAATGTGTCTGGGGTGCCCGAGGGCTTCCAGGAGATGGGTAGAGAGAGCTAGCACAAACACTCTCCTGGAGACTGAGCCAGAGCACAGCGCACAGGTCTGGATGTGACCTGTTAGGACATCACTGGAGCCAGAGAAGGGAACATCCGGTGGTTATGGGGGCGTTTGATTGTCTGAGAGCAAATGGGGGATGATAGGACTCTTCAGTCCACAGAGTCAAAAATGAGAATACTTCGAAGCAGTAAGCACTTTATAGTTCTCTCCTTTCTTAAAATTTAGTAGGTATTTTTGTGAAAACAAATGATTGAAAACATTGACAAGGTAAGCCTATCACCTAGGTCATCATTCAGCCAGCCAGCCTTCCTGGTGCTTGCTGCTGCGGGGGGCGAGGTGGGCACGCAGGTGAGGGAACCCACGGAGCCCGTGACTCTGCTCCCCTGACTTGGAGAACAGGGTTACAAGCTTGCAGTTAGGGTTGTCCTAGAGCCCAGAAGGAAAGTACACAGGGAGTGGTAAGTTCCTGTCTCTGGTATGCCAGGAGAGAGAAATAGCCTTCAAACAAATCTGAAGAAGTTTGTAGGTGGCGCATCCACGATGAGAATAATGAAAATACTAATAATAAATTCTGGCATGTTTGAATAGCCCTCTACCGTTATACACCACCTTCACAGATGTCATCTCACTTGACCCTCACAAAAACCCTATGAGACAGAGAAGGCAGGAATAATCATCCCCATCTTCTAGACCAGGGGGCAGCTTTCAGGGGGAAGGGAATATCCTGAACTGGTATCTGCGGGCAGTGGTAGAGCCAAGACTGGAGCTCCTACTCCAGTTCCTTGTTGTCCTTGGGCCCCACCTCCCGGGCCAGGCCCCTCCCAGCTGCTCTGAGACAACCAACAAGGTTGGCCAGTCTGGGCCTCCTGGGCTGTCCTGGGGCAGGGTTCTGGCTGCGAGTGTCAAACACCCAAGGTACAGGCTAAAAGTGTCTCTGGAGAAATGCGGGGTGAGTCCTGGGACCTGGGGAGTCCCCAGGGAAACTATAGGGGCCGAAGAAGAGACTCTTGGGCTGGGGGGAAACGGCACAAGCGTCAGCGGATGTATGGTTTTGGTCACTGACACAGTGCAGGAAGGAAGGGCAAGGCCCAGGGGTGTCTGGAGGAGGCATCGGGGAACCGGCTCTAGAGGGCCCGTGCTAGTGCCCAGCTCTGGTGTGGCGGAGCCAGAGGAGGGAGAGGCAGGCGGGCACTCGTGACGTGAACTCTGGCAGAACCCCAGTTACTTTGTCTGCAGCTACGGGATGCGATATGTGGCCAAGGTCCTAAAGATGACTCTGGCAGAGAAGTTCCCTGATGCCACGGAAACTGAAATCTATAAGGCAAGTGTTGTCTTTTCTCCCCGGCCTCTTGGGCTTTCCTTTGCTCCACTGGTGCCTGTGAACCCCCAGACTGAGATAAAAGGAAAAATCAACCCCATACTGTAAAAATGTAAAAACACAAGAAGGAAAATATTCTCCACCATGTAAATTGACCTTGGCTTACCAGCAGGGCTTCAGCTGGCAGATGGAAAGGCAACTGGGACATGAACTGACAGAATGGATAACCATAGACTTGTCGGGAGATCTGGGTTCTAGTCCCATCTCTTGTTCAAGTTTGCTGTGTGACCTTGAGCAAGTTGCTGGCCTGCTCTAGGTCTTACTTTCTCTTCTGTAAAATGATAGCATTGTCCCAGAGATAGAGATGGTCCTTTCTAGCCAAGTGAGCTGGGTGGGTTAGTCGGGCTGGGGCTGGCAAGGCATACCCCAGAGCGCTTCTGGAATGGTCTCCTCTGCCCTCAGGTTGTAGGGAACCTCCTGTACTACCGCTTCTTGAACCCAGCTGTAGTGGCCCCCGACGCCTTTGACATTGTGGCCATGGCCGCGGGCGGTACCCTGTCCACCCCCCAGCGCCACACCCTGGGGGCTGTGGCTCAACTCCTGCAGCATGCCGCGGCTGGCAAAACCTTCTCCGGGGAGAGCCAGCACCTGCGAGTCTTGAATGACTATCTGGAGGAGACACACCTCAAGTTCAGGTCTAGGGTCCCAGCGCCCTTGTTCCTCCCTACCCGCCCTTTCTCCTCGTCTTTTATTTCCTGCTTCTCTCTGGAAGCAATGAGGAAGAGATGTGGGCTGAAGAGAATAGGTAGCGGGCTGGAGGGGAGCGTCTGGACGGACTCCCCTGTGGGAGATAAAAGAGGACTGTTGGAGGAAGTGGTTTGAGGGAACTGAGGGGGACGGGCGCTGGACAGAGGGGTGGGAGCTGAGGCCGGAGAGTCAGAGCTGGCTTGAACAGTCACTGGAGGGGCCAGGGGAAGGGCTATGGAAACAGAACTTTGGGAGTGCTGACTCTTTCGCACTCTCCCTGTGGAGACAGGAGGTTCGTCTGCCGAGCCTGCTGGGTGCCAGAGCCAGAAGAGCACTTTGCAGTGGATGAGTACTCGGACATGGTGGCTGTGTCTAAACCCACGGTGTACATCACCGTGGGGGAGCTGATCAACACACACAAGGTGAGGAGGTGTGCTGGGTAGGTAGGCCGGGCTCCGGCAGTCCTCATGGGGCGGACGGCTGACCCTCGAAGGAAGGCCTGGCTCAGACCCTGCTTCCTTTGCGTCCTCCATGCTGCAGCTGTTGCTGGAGCACCAGGACTGGATTGCTCCTGGTCACCATGACCCTCTGCACGAGCTCCTGGAGGACCTTGGGGAGCTGCCCAGCGTCCCTGACCTCATCGGTGCGTGCTCGGGCCGGCAGGGGGCCTGCAGGGAGCCTGAGGGAGGGATGTACAGGCCAGGTGAGCAGGGCATGCTCACATGCCCTTTCTAGAGTTTTTGTTCAGTCTGGGATGCGTGCCAGGAAGCTGGTTACACACTTGTCGTCGGGAGATGGACAATGGGCACACACTACCGTGGAGAGAGGGGACCGAGAGACCCGGGAGTATCATATAAAGGGCTGGTTAAATCACGTGAGGTAGACGTGGAGGGAGATGGGCCTGTTTGGGGTCTCAAAAGGTTTCCCTAACAAGGGAGGATTTCAGGAGCTATGGAGTGGGAGGAAGCACGTTCCAGGGGTGGGCGGGCAGCATGGAGATGCTGAAGGATCGGGGAGAGCCAGGAGCTCTGGGCCCAGGGAGGTACAGCCCCCCTGCCCTCAGGGCACCCAGGCTGAGGCTACTGGGGAGGCCCGTCCCCAGTAATGCAAGGGTAAGCTCTGTGGGGAACAGCCCTTCCATTGGTGCTCAGGGCAGTGGCACAGGGCAGTGTGGGAAGGCTTCCTGGACGAGGGGTGTGTGGAGCAGTGTGTCTGCCACACCCCTATCTCTGTGTGTGGAAGTATGTGCTTGTCTCTCACATTTCTCACCTGACCTCAGGGGGAAATGGAGGGACAGACGGGAGCATGGATCTGAGCAAACTAGAAGTGTCCCTAACACTTACCAACAAGTTTGAAGGGCTAGAGACAGACGCCGATGATACTGGAGCCCGCAGCCTACTTCTGAGGTGAGTGAGAGCGGCCTCGGCCCCCGCTGACCTCAGCTTTCCCGATCTCAGGCCAGTCAAATGGCCTACACTGAAGTGGCTGTGCCACCTTCTTCCTGGGCTCTCTTGTCCTTCAGGAAGTTCTCCCTGAGGCCCAACTGGCATTCCCTTTACTGCCATCTCAGCTGTTTGCCTCCCGGCATCCTCCGCTTCCTTTCTGTGTTGTAGCTGAAGGCAAAGGAATAGTTAAGATAGTGGCAACAACAGGTGTGTGTGTGTTGTGCTGTTTACCAAACACTTTTCCTATGCTATCATTTAAACTCAGTAACTAAGTGCTTTATAGTTGAGGAAAGAAACTCGAGGTTAAGTGGCTGGCCCAGAGTCCCACAGCCACTCGATGGCGGAGCTCGAGTTCTAATCCCCTGTCGTCGCGGAGGGCTGGTCAGGAGGTGGGCGTGGAGCTCGGTGGTTCCAGCTCTGCAACAGTGAGGGAGGACTCCCAGAGGGCTGGGCGGCTCATCTGGGCAGAGGAGGAGCCAAGTCACTACCTCGATCTCCCTGCCAGCAAGGCCGCCCCTCCACACCCATTCACCCAGCAAGCAAGTGAGCTGAATGCTCAGCTTTGTCTTGCTATCAAAGGCCTTACAGCGGGATGGGCCTAGGGGTGAACACACAGCCAGAGCCACCAAGGAGGAGATGGGTGTCTGGTACATTGACAGCTGAGAAGGGACACCTGGGTTGGGGACGGTCTTGCAGAGGAGGAAGTGCATGCTTCAATGGAAGGACTCAAAGGAAGACACTTCGCGGGAGGGCACTGTAGGCAGAGGGCACAGAGGTGTGAGAGACCACGGTATGTTCAGAGTGGGGTTGCTCTTTCTGTACCACAGGGGTCTCCCTCCTGGGTGGCATTCTCCTCACACACACTCCCCCTCACTCTACCACCTCCCCAGTGTCCCTGGCAGCCGGGATGCTAAGCAGGGTCCACTTTCTGTCTGCTGTCTAGCCAGTCCCACGTCCAGACCCTTCCCCTGTCCCTTACCTCTCCCCCATCAACCCCTTCTCCCTGCAGCACCAAGCAGTTGCTGGCCGACATCATGCAGTTCCACCCTGGGGACTCCTTCAAGGAGATACTGTCCCTCCCGGCATCTAGCCCACAGGTACTGTCTTGTTCATCTCCACCTCCCCCCACCAGCACTACTGGTTCCTTCCTCTGGACTCCACCCACAGTCTGCCACAAGCAGATGTCTCTAATGAGAGCTCTGGAGGGCTAAGGCCTATATCCTTGACCCCAGAGACCCACAGGCAGAGAAGAACAGCCCTAGCAGTGGGGAGCCTCAGGCCACAGGGTCCTGGGACTCCACATTCCTCCCCACTCCCCACTAAAACCAGAACGAGCTCTGCAGGGACACCAGCCCCTGGTACCAGGTTAGGTGTCGTGGCGGATGCCAAGAGACAATCTGGACAGGCTACCTTAAAGAGCACCAAAGGCCTGGTGATCAGCAGAGAGGGTGGGTGCTTGAAGGCCTAGAGGCAGGGGAAAGTGGTAAGTGGGTGGGGAACGAGGGGCAAATTGGGCCAGCTGGAATGAAGGCTAATCCAGGGGCTTCCCAGAGAAAGGGTGGGATGGCCAGTAGAGGCACATCCCAACACAGCATGAAAGAAGGGAAGTACCCCCAGACACCCTGGAGCCATCCCAGAGCTCAGTCTGTCTGGAATCCTTTATGCTGTACTTCCGTTTGGGTCTCCCTTGGGCCTCTGCCCTCCTTGGTGCTCCACGAGGCCCTTCTATATCTGTGATGTTACACCTCGATGTTCCTCACAAGCCACCCCTGTCTGTCCCCCGGAAGCGGGGCTCTGGGGGCAGTCTCCCAGTGACACCCTGACGTGCCCAGGTTTCCTTTTGTTTCTGGTGCCCCTGGGGCCTGTCCTGGCTTGGGGGCAGAATGGTAGGGCCTCAAGCCAGAATCTCTGCCCCCCAGGAAGCAGCTCACAAGCGGCTGATGTGCCGACGCCAGGCCTGTGAGTCCCAGAACTCAGAGCTGCTTCGACGACACCGCTCGCTGACAGCTGGCGCCCTCCTGCCACTGGCAGAGAAGCAAAGGCGTGTCCTACAGAACCTGCGCCGACTGGAGAGCCTGGGGCTGGTCAGTGCCAGCGATGGCTACCAGGGGCTGGTGGACAAACTGGCCAAGGTAATGACCTGAGCCCGGGGCCTTGTGCTTGTGTGCACATGTGTGCCTATGCGTGCCAGTGTGTGCGTGGGTGTGCATGTGTGCCCGTGGGTGCCTTTGTGTGTGTGCATGTGGGTGCATAGTATCGGCACCTCGTGGGCAGACCTCTGCCTGGAAGGTGCTCATCCCAAGTTTTCACCAGCCGGGGGAAGGCCAAGAAACCTCCAAATAGCCTTTTTTGAAAGAAATATCTTAAAATTAGGGAAAGAGATATTTATGCAACTCTCTTACTAAAAATTAAATAGCGCCTTGGCTGGTGTGGCTCAGTGGATTGAGCACCAGACTGAGAAGCAAAGGGTCACTAGTTCGATTCCTGATCAGGGCACATGCCTGGGTTGCAGGCCAGGTCCCCAGCAGGGGGTGAGCGAGAGGCAACCACACATTGCTATTTCTTTCTCTTTCTCCCTCCCTTTCCCTCTCTCTAAAAACAAATAAATAAAATCTTTAAAAAACACACACACAACAGAGTTGGAGAAAAATATTTTAAAAAATAAAAAGTATAAATAAATAAAAATTAAAATTAAGTAACCTTGAAACAGTTACTCCTTAGTGGTGAAGGTCCTAAAGACGTCCTTTGAAGGTTGGGGTGGCATCCTTGAGATTGTGTGCCTCCTAACCAAAACAGCCCTGAAACCCCCTCTTCCTGCCTTTCCTGAAGGTCCTCACAGTGAGTTGTTCTCGGGCCTGGGTCAGGCCCTGAGGTTCTCCTGCCAGGAATGGCCAACTCCCCCTCCCTTGGTTCCCCAACCCCAGGACATCTGTAACCAGCGCAGGCACCGGCAGCGGCGGAAGGCAGAGCTGGTGAAGCTCCGGGCCACGCTCCGAGGCCTGAGTGCTAAGACCACCTTCTATGAGGAGCAGGGTGACTACTACAGCCAGTACATCCGGGCCTGCCTGGGCCACCTGGCCCCCGGCTCCAAGTAGGTGCTATCTTCTTCACGCGTTACCTCGCACCCTGCCCATGGCAACCTTTGCCCTGCTCTCTACCGGCAGAAGACAGCCGGTAAGAGACATCTCCCTCCAGCACAGCATGGCCCTTTCCTCACTCAGGTCTTTGAGCCTCCCTTGTGAAGTCTTGGGCTCAGGTGCAGCCCCTTCCTTGTCTCCCACCAGTGAGAGGTCTCCCTCAGGCTTTAATTTCCTTCCTACCAGCCACAGAAAAGTACACTGTCTTTGGGGTGAAGAGTTTACTGGATGAATTCTCTGGGGCCTTTTTTCAATCAGGAGTCCTGGGAAAAGGAAGAAGCAGCTCTCTCTTCATTACACTGCTGCCCAGCTCCTGGAGAAGGGCGTCTTGGTGGAAATTGAAGATCTTCCCACCTCTCAGTATGTCTCTTCAGAGGGCAGAATGTCAGCCCCTTCCCGTCCCATTACCTGGGGGTGGAGCTCTTGGCTAGGGGCCGGGTAGGAGGGGAGAAGAAGCCTGGTCCCTGCCTTGAAGGAGCTGTTAGAATGATGGGGAAGATAGGACATCTCCAGACAGAAAGTTGAAGATGGTGTAATCTGGCACTAGACGCCCCCAGGCAGAGGACGCTGGGAAAGATTCCCGGAGGAGAGAATGTTTGATTGGGGCCGGGCAGGTAGGGGGTGGTGAGCAGAAGTAAACGGGAGAAAACAGCTGGGCCCTGGGAGGGACAGAGGGGAGGTCTGGGCTCTGGGCGACACGTGGCACTGCCAGGATGAGGGGCAGGAGTGGAAGGGTGGGGCTGTGACTCTGGAAAGGGGCAGTGGGCCCCATTTTGAATCCTTTTCCCGATAGCTTCAGAAATGTGGTCTTTGACATCACTCCTGGAGATGAGGCGGGAGAGTTTGAAGTAAACGCCAAGTTCCTGGGCGTGGACATGGAGCGGTTTCAGCTTCACTATCAGGTGAGAGGACATCTTCATGATCCCTCAGGACACCTGCCAGGCTTTCGGTGCTAGCCTAGTGACAGGTCAACCTCAGGTGGCATCAGCCGTGCTCCCCACCCAATCAGTATCATCTGTTCCTGAAGAAAGGGTGCGGGCCGGTGCAGCCCCTCTACCCCCACGCCCCCCACAGACCCCGCCCACTGCCAAACATCAGGAGAACGGCCTGGGCTGGCGGTGTCAGGAGTGGGATTGATATCTGAAGCCCTATCGCAAGTCAGGGAATTTACGCGGTGTCTCGTCTAGTCCTCTCCGCAGCTCGGAAGCATTGTGCCTGTTCACAGGCTCTGAAGCTGAAAGGTTAAGAAGCCAGCCTAAGTCAGAGGCTGTTCAGGAAAGCAGTCGTTTTAAATCTAAATCTTTTTGCTCTGCTGTTTTGCCGTTTGAATGAGAAAATTCGTTTCAGGCATGACTGTGCCTGAATTGGCATTTGGCCAAGTAACTATACCTCTCCTGTGGCCTTGGTTTCCTCATCTGTGAAGTGGGGTTGCAGTGGCCAGTGCCGCTGGATGACTATGTAAGTCTCCAAAATGTTTTATAGACTGGCTGGGCCATGGTGAAGAAGCCTTAAACTCCTCCCGGTCCTTCCCCTTCTCCTAGGACCTCCTGCAGCTTCAGTACGAGGGAGTGGCTGTCATGAAACTCTTCAACAAGGCCAAGGTCAATGTGAACCTTCTCATTTTCCTCCTCAACAAGAAATTCTTGCGGAAGTGACAGAAGCAATGAGTGTGGTGCTACCCTAGCCCTCATCTCGCTGGATGCTTTTCCAAACCCTCGTACACGACTCCACGTCCCTGCAGACACTCAGCTCCCTAGCTGGGAGCAGTTTGTCTACCTGGCCACAGGGAGGGTCTCTGGTTGGCTAAAGTCAGCCTTGCCCGAGTCTGGCTGTGTGACTAAAGTCCCAGAACCTCCTGGTTTTCCATCTAGATAGCAGGGCATGAACCGAGGTGGGGTAGAACCCTGCCCTTTGGCCTGGGAAGGCGATTTCGCTCCCATGACCACCCCGATATTATAGGCACTGCGCCTGCAGCCTTATTGCCTCTTACCTTCTCTGCAGACCCCAAGGCCCGGGCCAGGCTCCCTGTCCCAATCCCACTTCATCAGCAGTGGGTGTTCCTGCCCTGCTGCAGCCCAGGCCCCCCTGCTGCTGTGACCCCGCACACCCTCCGGCCCTCACCCTCACACCCGGGAGGGGCAGATGGTGCAGAGCAGTGCCATGTGGAGCTGTGGCACCGTTACCCTCCACGGTGGCAAGGCCAGCTGACCCTTCATTAACCTCAAACCCCATTCCTTTGTTTATGGTCTGTTTTATATGTGGGTCACTAGGCTATTTATTCTCTCTCCCAGCCTTACACTGCGGATCATGGTTTCAATTCTTTCATCTTTTTGAGCTCAGAAAAAGAGTTCTCATTTCCCTTGTTCAAACTGATACTTATGCCAATCTTTTATACCTTGTATTTAAAGTCACCTTAGGTCACCCCAATAAATTCAGTTTTAATAAAAAGACTCAGGGTGAAAACCTGAAAAGATAAAATGAAGTCACCTTAGGTCAAAGGCAGCAGTCCCACTCAGTATTTCAGCTTCATGTGGTACAAAGAGCAGCCTTTCCCTTTTCTCTTTCACCCTCGGGACTCCTGTACCTTAGAGCTGACTCTTCCAGGCAACTTTGATAATCTGCGGTCTTGTCTCTGCCACCGTGTCTCTTGTCCCCACATCTACCAACTTCCTGTCCCTTTTGCCCTCTGATTGCATTTCAATTAAAGCCACTATTACTCCACATCTGTTGTTGATCCTTATTTCATTTGCATAGAGCAAGCCTCCCTGGTTTTGGACAAATCTTTCCTGAGAGAACTGGGGAGTCCTTCCTACAGCCTCCCTGAGCCCCCTGCCAGCCTCCCGTGCAGGACCACTCTGCCTGTCTGAGCTTGTCAAAGCTTAATGAGATGTGGCATGTATGCCTCTCTTCCCTCCCTGGGGAACAGATAGGAGGAGGAAGGAATTCTTAGGTTTCAATTCTGTTTTCATCAGCCACTCTGAAGACTAAAGCTAAGAGGAGAAACCAGTCCGGGTTCTGCCCCACCCGTTGTGCACACATTTCCAGCAGGTTCTTTTCTTGAGCCTTGGGTGACAACACCAAAGGTGCTTGAGCAGCAGCTCCTTAGATACTGCATAAAATCCCCCTTCCATGAGGAGGCCACCTTCCTCCCCTCCCTGCTTTCAGGAAGCAGGGAGGGAAGTGTGTGGAGGAGGGGACAGGGCTGACGACTGCCCTGGTATCTGAACTCCCAAGCAGTCCACGCCGGGCCCACACAAGTTTGCCTGCTGCAGCCTGCCTCCCTGCACTCCATTCCATTATGTCACTCAGGATTTGTCTTGCTGTCACATTCAGTCTCAGTCACATCCTTTCCCCCTCTTAACATGTCACAGCAAAGACTTCACTACTGCCTTGCTCTGGGTGACAGTGACACACAGCACTAGATTCAAGTTTCTATACATGATCAGTCATTAAAAATCTCACACCAGGTAGGGAGGGCTGGAGTGGGGGGAGAAAGGCAGAAAACTACTTGAACAACAGTAAAAAAAGAAATCTCACACCAAATGACTCCAACACTATCCCACTGTGATGCTGCCTGCAGTCGCATGACCTTGGCCCCGTACGGCACATACAGAAATGTCACAATAGCTACCATTATTGAGGGCCTGTCACGGGTTGGGTATTTACATTTATTCAGTCTTCACAACAACTCTTCAAAGGTATGTGGTCACTGTCTGTTTAATGCAACTAAGGTAAGTAGGCTTGGATAACTACCTGAGGTAGTAAGGGACACCTCACACAGCTGGTCAGGGGCAGAACAGGGTTTTGAATTCAGGCCCACACATTCAGAATTTATATTCCCCGGCATTTTCTGTTGAAATAAACATTTCTACTTCCTTCAACCCACTCTTTCAAGACTTCCCTCACTCCTCCACCACAAGTGATGGTCCCTGATGAGCTTCAGTCTATCAGTGTCCTTTGCTAACCTTCAATGCTCAATCTGAGGTACAGGCACTTGGCTCCTGTGGTTGGGAGTATACACTAGTGCAGCCTCTGGAGGACAATTGGTGAGAGAAAAAATGCAAGTGCAGGGTGCCAGGACTATTCGGTGGGGGAAGACTAGGCTTTCTGCCCGATGGTGCTGTGGCAACTGGATATCCACATATGAAAGAATGAAGTTGGACCCCTACCTCACACCGTATATAAACATAGACCACAGATCAAATTAAATTAATTAAAATGGATTATAGACCTAAATGTAAGAGCTAGAACTATAAAACTCAGAAAAAAATAGATACAGCCCTGGTCGGCTAGCTTAGTTGCTTAGAGCATTGTCCTGATACACCAAGGTTGCAGGTTCAATCCCTGGTCAGGGCACATACTGGAATCAACCAATGAGTACCTAGATGGTTGGAACAACTAATCAATGTTTCCTGGGTCAATAAAAAATTTTAAAAGAAAACATACAAGTTTTCAAGACTTTAGATTATGCACTGGTTTCCTAGGACAACAAAAAGCACAAGTGACAAAAGAAAAATTGGATAATTGGACTTTGTCAAAGTAAAGAACTTGTGCTTCAAAGGACACCTTCAAGATAATGAAATACAACACAGAATGGGAGGAAACATTTACAAATCATATATCGGATTAGGCACTTATATCCCAAATGTATAAGAACTCTTGCAATTCAAAATAAAAAAGACAATCCAATTAAATGGACAAAGAATTTGGACAGCTATTTCTCCAAAGAAAATATATAAATGGCTAATAAGCACATGAAAAAATGCTCATCATTAGTCATTAGCAAATGCAAATTAAGTCATGAGATGCTACTTCATCCCCATGAGGATGGCTAAAGTAAAACAGGTAGTAACAAGTGTTGGTGAGGACACAGAGATCACAACTTATATATTGCTAGGAGGTTATAAAATTGTGGAGCCAGTTTGGAAAACAATTTGGTAATTCCTCAAAATTTTAAACAGCATATGATCTAGCAATTCCACTCCTATTTTCAATAAGCCTAAGAAAATTGAAAGTGTATGTCCATACAGACTGTACACAAATATTCATAGCATCATTATTCAGAATAGCCAAATGGGAAAATATTCCAAATGTCTATCAACTGAAGAATGAGTAGACATAAAGTGGTATACCCATACAATGGAATATTATTCAGCTATCAAAAGGTACTATCATCCAGACAGAAAACTAACAAGAAACCAGCAGCCTTAAATGACACAGACATGATGAGTTTATATTTTTAGAATATTTCACCCCAAAGCAGCAGAATATACATTCTTTTCAAATGTGTATAAAACATTTTTCAGGATAGACCACATGTTAGTCCACAAAACAAGTCTCAAGTTTTAAAAGATTGAAGTCATACCCAGCATCTTTTCTGATCATGCTGGTGTAAAACTAGAAATCAATTATAAGAAGGAAACTAAATCACACAAACACATGGAGGCTAAATAACATGCTACTAAATAATGAATGAGTTAACAACAAGATCAAGGAAGAAATCAAAAGATACCTTGAGACAAGTGGTAATGAAAACAGAAGGATCCTGCCCTGACTGGTGTGGCTCAGGGGACTGAGTGCTGGCCTGCAGACTGAAGGGCTGCTGATTCGATTTCCAGTCAGGGCACATGCCTGGGTGGTGGGCCAGGTCCCCAGTTGAGGGTATGCAAGAGGCAAATGATCCATGTTTCTCTCGCACATCAATGTTTCTCTCCCTCTCTTTCTCCCTCTCCCTCTCTAAAAATAAATAAATAAAATATTTTTTTTTGAAAACACAAGGACCCTAAATCTATGAGACACAGCCCAAGCAGTTCTAAGAGGAAAATTTATAGCAATACAGGCCTACCTCAAGAAACAAGAAAAATCTCAAACAATCTAACCTTATACCTAAAGGCACTAGAAAAAGAACAAACCTCATTCCATTTATGTGACATGTCCAAAGTTAGTAGAAGGAAGGAAGTAACAAAGATCAGAGTGGAAATTAAAAAAAAAAAAGTCTAGCCCTGGTTGGTGTAGCTCAGTGGATTGAGCTCGGGCTGGGAACCAGACTGTCCCGGTTCGATTCCCTGTCAGGGCACATGCCTGGGTTGCGGGCCAGGTCCCCAGTGAGGGCCATGTGAGAGGCAACCATACATTGCTGTTTCTCTCCCTCTCTGTCTCCCTCCCTTCCCCTCTTTCTAAAATAAATAAATAAAATCTTTAAAACAAACAAAAAAAAGTCTTAAAAAATACAAAAGATTAATGAAACCAAGAGCTGGTTCCTTGAACAAATAAAATTGATAAAACTTTAACCAGAATTATCAAGAAAAAGAGAACCCAGCCCTGGCTGGTGTGACTCAGTGGATTGGGTGCTGGCCTGCAAACCAAAGGGTCGCTAGTTCGATTCCCCATCAGGGCACATGCCTGGGTTGCGGGCCAGGTCCCCAGTAGGGGGCACACGAGAGGCAATCACATTGATGTTTTTCTCCCTCCCTTCCCTTCTGTCTAAAAATAAATAAATAAAATCTTTTAAAAAGAAAAAGAGAACCCAAATAAATAAAATCAGAAATGGAAGTGACAGAAGAAGTGACAAACTGACACCACAGAAACACAAGGATTACAACAAAATACTATGAGCTATTAAATGCCAACATATTGGACAACCTGGAAGAAACAAATAAATTCTATACAATCTTTCAAGTCTGAGCCAAATGAAACAGAAAATCTGAACATACTGATAACTACTAACAAAATCAAATCAGTGATCAAAAAACTCTCAACAAACAAAAAAGTCCTGGACCAGATGGATTCACAGGTGAATTTTGCCAAACATTCAAATATTAACACCTATCCTTTTCAAACTATTCCCCCCAAAATTGAAGAGGAGGTGAGGATCTTGAGCTCATTTTATGAGGCCTGTATTACCCTTATTCCAAAACCAGACAAAGACATGACAAAAAAATTATATGCCAAGATTTCTGATAAACATAGATGCAAAAATCCTCAACAAAATGTTAGCAATACAGTAAAAATATCAAACCTGATTTATTCCTGGGATGTAAGATTGGTTCAGTATCTGCAAATCTATTAACATGAACACCACATAAACAAAATGAAGGATAAGGACTTCTGGCTAAGATGGAGGCATAGGTAGGTAGGTACATTTTGCCTCCTTGCACAACCAAGAGAAGGACAACAACAAGTTTTAAAATAGAAAACAACCAGAACTGCCAGAAAATCGAACTGTATGGAAGTCCAACAACCATGGAGTCAAAGAATAAACATTCATCCAGACTGGTAAAAGGGGCGGAGAAAGGCAGCTGGGTGGAAAGGACTCACAGCAAGATGGTGGCTGGAGGACCGGGGTGGGCAAGGCAGTGGCTCGCAGAGCCAGTGGTCCCACATTTGCATGCAGATAAACCGGGAGGAACAACTGGGGAATGAGACAGATCGCAAAACACAGGGTTCCAGTGTGGGGAAATAAAGCCTCAAACCTCTGTCTGAAAAAATCTTTGGTGGTTGAGGCAGCAGGAGAAACTCCCAGCCTCACAGGAGAGTTTATTGGAGAGACCCACAGGGTCCTAGCACGTACACAAACCCACCTGCCCAGGAATCAGCACCAGAAGGGCCCAATGTGCTTGTGGGTATCAGAGGAAGTGACTGAGAAAGCTGGCCAAGAGCTGAGCAAGGGGCATTATTCCCTCTCGGACCCCTCCCCAACATACAGCACAACAATGCAGCCATGTGGGTTGCCTTGCCCTGGTGAATACCTGCAGCTCCACTCCTTATTACATAAAAGGTGTGCCAAAACAAACAAACAAAAAAAGGGCTCAAATGAAAGAACACATCAAAGCTCCAGAAAAAATACAACTAAGCGACAAAGAGATGGCCAGCCTATCAGATGCAGAGTTCAAAACACTGGTAATCAGGATGCTCACAGAACTGGTTGAGTGTGGTCACAAAATAGAGGAGAAAGTGAAGGCTATGCAAAGTGAAATAAAGAAAAATGCACAGGGAACCAACAGTGAAGGGAAGGAAACTGGGATTCAAATCAATGATTTGGAGCACAAGGAAGAAATAAATATTCAACCAGAACAGAATGAAGAAACAAGAATTCAAAAAAAAAAAATGAGGAGAGGCTGCGGAACCTCTGAGACAACTTTAAACGTTCCAACATCCAAATCACAGGGGTGCCAGAAGGAGAAGAGGAAGAGCAAGAAATGGAAAACTTATTTGAACAAATAACGAAGGAGAACTTCCCCAGTCTGGAAAGGAAATAGACTTCCAGGAAGTCCAGAAGGTCAGAGAGTCCCAAAGAAGTTGGACCCAAGGAAGCACACACCAAGGCACATCATAATTACATCAGCCAAGATTAAAGAGAAGGTGAGAATCTTAAAAGCAGCAAGAGAAAAGGAGAGTGTTACCTACAAAGGAGTTCCCATAAGACTTTCAGCTGATTTCTCAAAAGAAACCTTGCAGGCAAGAAGGGGCTGGAAAGAAGTATTCAAAGTTATGAAAGGCAAGGACCTACATCCAAGATTACTCTGTCCAGCAAAGCTGTCATTTAGAATCAAAGGGCAGATAACGTGCTTCCCAGATAAGGTCAAGTTAAAGGAGTTCATCATCACAAAACCCTTATTATATGAAATGTTAAAGGGACTTATCTAAGAAAAAGAAGATCAAAACTATGAACAATAAAATGACAGCAAACTCACAACTGTCAACAACTGAACCTAAAAATAACAAAAACAAAAATGAACTAAGCAAACAACTAGAACAGGAACAGAATTACAGAAATGAAGATCACATGGAGGGTTATCAGCGGGGAAGGGGAGGGGAGGAATGGGGGGGAAAGGTACAGGGGATAAGTAGCATAAATGGTAGGTAGAAAATAGACAGGGGGAGGTTAAGAATAGTATAGGAAGTGTAGAAGCCAAAGAACTTGTATCTATGACCCATGGACATGGACCATATCCAGGTGGAGGATAAGGGTGGGAGGGGGTGTGCAGGGAAGAGGTTAATAAAGGGGAGGAAATGGGAAAACTGTAATAGCATAGTCAATAAAACATACTTTTAAAAATGAAGGATAAAAACGTGATCATATCAATAGATGCAGAAAAAGCATTTAACAAAATCCAGCACCCATTTATGATTAAAAATGCAACAATGCAGGAATACAGGTAATATACATCAACATAATAAAGGGCATATATTAGTAATTTTAAACTTTTGTCTTACACATAAACTAATTATTAAAATTCCATGCCACACCAAAAATTATATTTTTGCCAATTTGATTTTTTAAAAATGCTATAATTTTGATTCATTCACACAGAATGGCTATTGTTTTGTTGGCTGTTGTTATTTTTCTATTTGGCAATCTAAGGGAAAAGAGGACAGTATCTCAGACTAAATAGGACTTGCATGTTTTAAAAATTCTTGTGGCACACTGGTTGAAAATCGTTGCCATATGTATGACAAACCCATAGCTAACATCATAATTAATGGTAAAAAGCTAAAAGCATTTTCCTTAAAATCAGGAACAAGACAAGGATGTCCACTTTCACCACTTCTATTCAACATAGTATTGGAAGTCCTAGCCACAGCAATCAGATAAGAAAAAATACATAAAATGCATTCAAATTGGAAAGGAAGAAGTAAACTGTTATTATCTGCAGATGATCTGATACTATACAGAGAGAAACCTAAACAGTCCACCAAAAACCAACTGCAACTGATAAATGAACTCAGTAAAGTAGCAGGATACAAAGATTCACTTTTAAACATCAGTGACTATCAGAGAAATTAAGAAAACAATCCTATTTACAATTGCATCAAAATAATAACTAGGGATAAATTTAACCAAGGAGGTAAAAGGCCCATAGTCAGAATACTATATGGCATTGATGAAAAAATTGAAGAAGATACAAAGGAATGGAAGCATATACCGTGTACAATGTCTAGGAAGAATCAACATTGTTAAAATGTCCATACCACCCAAAGCAATCTGTAGATTCAATGCAGTCCCTATCAAAATACTAATGACATTTTTCTAGAACTAGAACAAATAATCCTAAAGTTTACATGGAACTGCAAAAGACCCTGGATATTAAAAGCAATCTTGAGAAAGAACTAAGTTGGAGGTATCATGCTACTTGATAGCAAACTATACCACAAGTCTACAGTAATTGAAACAGCATGGTACTGGAATAAAAATGGACACGTAGACCAATGGAACAGAATAGAGAACCCAGAAATAATCCCAGGCCTACCAAGATCTGTATGGAAAATCCAGCCATTGTTAATATAACTGTGCAGCATTGATGCAGCCTGGAAGCCAAGGAGAGTGGACTGGAACGTGCATGTGTGAACAATGACAACTTCACTGTACTAGTCAGCGGGGGTGGTAGATGCCACTGAGTGAGCATGTGTACTGTGTGGCCATCTCATTCAAAGTGAATCTGCATCAGATTTTGTGTCAAGCTTGAACATTCCTCCACGGAAACTATTTGGATGATCCAGAAGGCTTTCAGGGACAATGCAATGAGTGCAGTGCAAATAAGAGTGTGGCACAAAGCTTCAAAAATGGTCGAGAATATATTGAAAATGATTCACATTCTGGAAGGCCTGCAACAAACAAAATACCTGATAATGTTGAACTTACACAGGCCGTAATCAACTAAGATCGGCAACTGCAGTGCAAGAACTAATCTGGGGATTCCAAAATCGACTGTGTCTGAGGTTTTGACACAGGATCTTGGCATGGAATGTGTCATGTCAAAATTTGTTCCACGGCTTCTGCTACCAGAGCAGAAGGAACATCATGTTGCAGTTGCTAATGACTTGATTTAAACTGCTACCAATGAACCAGATTTCCTCAAGACGGTCATAACCAGATATGAATTGTGGGTGTATGGCTGTGACCCAATTGTCCCGAGGGGAGTCGCCTCGTTCTCCATGTGCAAAGAAGGTGCAGCAAAGTCGCAGCAAGATCAAGACTGTGTTTTGAACAGTGGAAGAGATGCTGGGAGAACTGCGTGAGGTCCCAAGGTGCCTACTTTGAAGGGGACTGAGGCGTCATTGCCCTATGTACAATGTTTCTTGTATCTTGTATCTTCTTCAGTAAATGTGTCTATTTTTCGTATTGTATAGCTGGATAACTTCTGGACAGAGTATGCAGTTAAATCATGACAAATGGGGCAAAAACATACACAATGGGGTAAAGACAGTCTCTTCAAGAAACGGAGTTCAGGAGAATGGACAGATACGTGCAAAAAAACAAAACTAGACCACTTTCTTATACTATAGTCAAGAATAAACTCAAGATAAATTGAAGACTGTCCTGACTGGTGTGGCTCAGTTGTTTTGGAGTTGGCCCGTGAAGCAAAGGGTGACCCATTCAGTTCCTGGTCAGGCTACATGCCTGGGTTGCAGGTTCAGTCCCTGGTCAGGGCTCATGCAAGAGCCAATCAATTGATTCTCTCTCACATCGATGCTTCTCACCCTCTCTTCCTTTCTCTCTAAAAATAAAGTCTTTTTTTTTTTAAGAGATAAATTAAAGACTTAAGTGTAAGGCCCAAAACCATAAAACTCCTAGAAGAGAACATAGGCAGTAAACTCACTGACATTGCTCTCAGTAATCTTTTTCTTTTGGGTATGTCTCCTAGGGTGAAGGAAAAAGAAAAAGAAAAAAGAAACAAATGGGACTACATCAAACTAAAAAGTTTTTTGCCCAGCAAAGGAAACCATCAACAGAATAAAAAGAGAAAATATTTGCAAATGATACATCTGATAAGGGGTTAATATCCAAAATATATAAGTAACTCATACAATTTAACACCAAAGAGACAAACAGTTTGATTAAAAAATAGGTAGAGGACCTGAATAGACATTTCTCCAAAGAGGACATACAGATGGCCAAAGATATATGAAAAGATGCTCAGTATCACTAGCCATCAGAGAAATACAAATTAAAACCACCATGAAATACCACCTCGCACCAGTCAGAATGGCCATCATAAAAAATCAACAAACGTGTTGGCAGGTTGTGGAGAAAAAGGAACCCTCACGCACTGTTTATGAGATTGCAAATTGGTGCAGACACTATGAAAAACGTTATGGAGGCTCCTCAAAAAATTAAAGATGCGTATTTATCCAAAGAAATCTAAAACACCAATTTGAGAAGATATATGTGTCCCTCTGTCCCTTGTGACATTGCTTATGATTGGATAAAGAAGCTGTGGTGCATTCACAGGGTGGGGCAGACGTGGGGGCATTGCTGTGTGTATGGGAAACACGAAATTCATTCTTTGTTACTATTTATTATTATTATATTACTTTCTATACAAGCGACGGTAAACCTACTGTTGCCCCACCTGTATGTAATGGAATATTGCTTGGCTGTAAAAAAGAACGAAATCTAACCACTTGCAACAACATGGGTGAACCTAGAGGATACTATGCTAAATGAAATAAGTCAGACAGAGAAAGACAAATACCATATAGTGTCCCTTATATGTAAAATCTAAAAAACAAAAGATATATAAAGAAAACAGAAACAAACTCATCGATACAGAGAACGAACTGATGATTGCCAGGTGGGAGGAGGATTTGGGGGTGGGGTGAAAAAGGTGAAGGGATTGAGAGGTACAAATTGGTAGTTACAGTCATGGAAACATAAAGTGTGGCTTAGGGAATATATATAGTTAATACGGTGTCAGGTGGGCACTAGACATATTGAGGGGATCACTTCGTAAGTTGTATAAAGGTCTAACCACTATGCCATATACCGGAAACTAATGTAATATTGGATGTCAGCGGAATTGAAAAATAAAAAATGTTTTCAGAGGAAAGAATATTACACAACTTTTAAAAAGGAGTGAAGTAGCCCTGACTGTGCGGCTCAGTGGATTGAGTGCCAACCTGTGAACCAAAGGGTCACTGGTTCGATTCCCAGTCAGTGCGCACGACTTGGTTGCAGACCAGGTTCCCAGTAGGGGGCATGCAAGAAGCAGCCACAGACTGGTGTTTCTTTCCCTCTCTCTCTTCTTCTCTTCTCCTCTGTCTAAAAATAAATAAATGAAATCTAAAAAAAAAAAAAAAAGGAGTGAAGTACTGACAGGTGCTACCACATGGAAGAACCTTGAAAACATTATGCAAAGTAAAAGCTAGACATAAAAGGTCACGTAGCGCATGCTTCTGTTTATACAAAGTGTCCGGAATAGGCACATGTGCAGGAACACAAAGGAAGTCAGTGGCTACCGGGGCCTAGGAAAAGGAGGGCAGGGACAGCGATTGCTCGCGGGCATGCACTCTCCTCTGGGGGTGATGAAAGTATCCTGCAACAGTGGTGATGGCCGCACAACTCTGTAAACACAGTAAAAACCACTCAATTGTATACTTTAAAAGAATAGCTTTTATGGTATGTGAATTATATTTCAATAAGCTGTTTTTTAAACGGTATCTGCACACACTGAGCACAGAACTTTTCCTATGGATACACTGGGTAAAAGAACAGAGGGCTCTGCAGGACTTGTGGCGGTGTTGTTTGTAACGGCAATGATCTCAGTAGGCCAGCCACCCAGCGGCACATTGGTGGCAATGATCTAGATCTGTGTGTGCCCATGTGAAAAGCTGTCGATGGTCTATGTCGTCTGGAACGACACACAAGAAACTTGGCAGTGGTCACCTTTGGGAAGTAGCAAGGAGGGGAAGTATCTTTTCTGTGCTCTTAAGTTACAATGAGCTTATGAAAAGGAAAGCCAAACGCACTTTGGCTCTGCCCTGAGCTGTGAGCCACAGGGCTGGGTGGTACGTCCCTTGTGCTGCTGCAGCGCTGCTCAGAGTCCGGCCCACAGGCTGCTTCTGGTCCGCTACCCGACACGTGCAGAAACTGAGAGCAAGCACTCAGGAATATCCAGCCAGCTGCCAGTCATTTTTATCCCTGAAGTGAGTGAGAAAAAATGAGTGTGTATTTTATAGGTCTTTTTCATTTCGTTTTTCTAGTAACTAGTTGTTATTGTATTTCACAAAAATATCAGTCCATAGGCCCAGCTGGTGTAGCTCAGTGGATTGAGCGCGGGCTGGGAACCAGAGGGTCCCGGTTCGATTCCCAGTCGGGACCCATGCCTGGGTTGCGGGCCAGGTCCCCAATGAGGGCCATGTGAGAGGCAACCATACATTGCTGTTTCTCTCCCTCTCTGTCTCCCTCCCTTCCTCTCTCTCTAAAAATAAATAAATAAAATCTTTTAAAAAAAATATCAGTCCATAACAGAGTGAAATCTTTAAAAAACTGCTCTTTACTATAGACAGTTCGAGAAAACCTGTTCTAGAGACACACATTTAGTAATGTGATATAATTGACACTGTTGAATTAAACAGACTACTGGAGCAGGTGAGATCATACAGTACATGTGATGTCGGATTCTTCTTTATCCATTTGCCCATAAAAACATTTTTCCATGTCTTGAAAATTTCTTCAAAGCATTAATGATTATAATAAGGCCCATATATGAGGACGGACCCCAAAAAACCGGAATTATCTCCTGGAGGGTGGGTCCCTGTAGTACAGGCTTCCCCCCGACCCCATGTGAGTGTTCTAGGAACCCATCTGTGCCAGTGTACTAGCTGGCATTGTGAGAGGCTGTATTTGGCTTCAGTAAATTTTTTTTAAAAGATTTTATTTATTTATTTTTAGAGAGGGGAAGGGAGGGAGAAAGAGAGGGAGAGAAATAGCAATGTATGGTTGCTCCTCACATGGCCCTCACTAGGGACCAGGCCTGCAACCCAGGCATGTGCCCTGACTGGGAATCGAACCGGGACCCTCTGGTTCCCAGCCCGCGCTCAATCCACTGAGCTACACCAGCCAGGGCAAAGTTAATTTTTTTTTTGAAGACTCGCCATGTTTGCCCATCTCGTGATGGCTGATTTATGAGTGCGCCTGCCCACACCGCACTGAGTGTTCAGCAGTTTCTGACCAGCAGTGGAAGACCCCTGTGCCCCACCCTCCCTATTCACCCAATCTCTCCCCTGGCAACTTTTTTTGTTTCCCAGGATGAAAAAAGTCCTCAAAGGGAAATGTTTTGCTGATGTAAAGAGGTGAAAAGAAAAAAAATTAAAAATAAAAATGGCGGAAGCACTAAAAGGCATCAGAATCGATGAGTTCGGCCCTGGCTAGTACGGCTTAGTGGATTGAGCGCCGGCCTGCGAACACAAAGGTCGCTGGTGCAAGAGGCAACTGTGCTCTCGCACACTGATGTTTCTCTCCCTTTCCTTCTCCCTCCCTTCCCCTCTCCCTAAGAAGTAAATAAGTACAATCTTTTTAAAAAATTGATGAGCTCCAAAACTGTTTTGAGCAGTGGAAAGACTGTCCCAATAGGTGTATTGTATCAAATGGAGAGTACTTTGTAGGTGACTAAAGTTTAACACATAAGAATAAATACATAATTTTTATAAATGAATTCCAGCATGTTGGGGTCCCCCTTGTATTTACTGTATTTAACATTCCCACATGGAGGTCGTTTTCTATTTTCACTATTATTAATCGTTCTGCAGTGATGTCTTTGCATACAACATCTTTACTTGCAATTTTTAATTGTCTCTTAGAATAGAAAGCTAGAACAGAGATAACTACAAAAAGGAGCAGGAACTTAAAAATATCATTTTTTCTTGGGAATAATACATATTTATTGTAGAAAATATTTTAAGAGAAGCCCTGACCTGCATGGCTCAGTGGGTTGGACATTGTTCTGCAAAGTGAAAGGTCACTAGTTCGATCCCTGGTCAGGGCACAGGCCTGGGTTGTGGTCTGGTCCCCAGTTGGGGTGTGAGAGGCAACCAACGGATGTTTCTCTCTCTCTCTTCCTTCCTCCTTTCCCCTCTCTCTGAAAATCAATAAAATATTTTTAAAAAATATTTTAAGAGCCAAAGAAAGGTAAAAATAATTCATGATCCCATCACAAAATGATAACCACTTGTAACATTTTTATGTATTTTCTTCCAATCATATTTGTTTGGTTCTTTTTTTAAAAAAAATTGTATTTATTTTTAGAGAGAGGGGAAAGGAGGGCAAAAGAGAGGGAGAGAACCATCAATGTATGGTTGCCTGTCACACGCCCCCCACTGGGGACCCGGCCCCCAATCCGGGCATGTGCCATGACTGGGAATCAAACCGGTGACCCTTTGGTTTGCAGGCAAGCACTCAGTCCACTGAGCCACACCAGCCAGGCTGAATATTTGTAACTGAATCACATTAGGCAGATTATTTTGTAACCAGTTTTTTTTCCTCACTTAGCATCATAAACATTTTCCCCTATTAAATGAGATATACCATAATTAATCAATTCACTACAATGTAACCATCTTAGATGGTTTAAGTTTTTTTTTTAAGATTTTATTTATTTATTTTCAGAGAGAGGAGAAGGGAGAGAGAAAGAGCAATGTATGGTTGCCTCTCACATGGCCCTCACCGGGGACCTGGCCCGCAACCCAGGCATGTGACCCGACTGGGAATCGAACCGGAACCCTCTGGTTCCCAGCCCGCGCTCAATCCACTGAGCTACACCAGCCGGGCAGATGGTTTAAGTTTTGATATGTAAGAGAATGCTGTGTTACACTCTTTTGTGGCATTGTTCTTTGTTCCTCTAGGGAATGGACCCTCCTCCACGTGACAGGTGGGGTTAATGGTTGGTGGAATCAGCCTCGCACTGACCAGAACTTGAGCTCAGGACTAGTACAGACGCTAGACCCCTTTCCCCTCTACTATGGGAATTTGAATTCTGAGGGCAGAACCCAGGAAGGGAAGCCAGTTGGAACTGAGTCACCAGCTGGCAGCACCCTGGAGAGATGGCCACCAGTTTCTGGCACTGGGGCCCCCCTGCCGAAGGAGCAGTGTGTCATCTTCTCTAGGTCAAATCATTTCATTCCTTACAACCCTGAGTGCCACTCAGCATCTCCCAACAGATCCCTACTTGCTGAAGCTCCTTAGACTACGTTTGTCATTTACAAAGATTCTGTCCTGATTTGTTCTTGCACCTAAAGCTTTGTGCCCATGTTTATTTCCTTGGAATATATTTCTAAAAGGGAAGTTGCTGCATCAAAAGGTAAGCATTTTATATAGAATCTTTTTATCTGTGGCCTAATGTCCTCCAGAGAATCTGTACCGATAACAGAAAGAGTTCCCAGAAGGAGAGAAAAGTGGTGCACCTGCTGGGGCCAGTGGTCCAGGGGCCAGAAAGCAGCTCAGCCAGACTCTTGCAAATCAATGCAAAGCTGCCCTTGCTGTGGCTTGCAGAACCTCTCAGTTGCCTTTCTAACAGTGTTGCATAGAGAAGCCCTTTATCCAAAAGGATAATATGGATTGCCAAATGCAATATGGTACCCTGGACTAGATCCTGGGACAGAGATAAGGACTTTAATAGGAAAATCAAGTAAAGGCTGGGCTTTGGTTAACAGTTACATGTTAATATTCATTGTTTAGTTTTGGCAAATGTGATGTAAGATATTAACCTTAAGGAAACTGGCTGAGGGACAAACAAGAACCCTCTGTACTGTGTTTGCGACTTTTCTGTAAATTTAAAACTGTCCCAAAATTAAAAGGTTATTTAAAGTTGTATTGTACCACACTGGCTTGTGTGGCTCAGTTGGTTGGAGGGTCGTCCTGTAACCAAAGGGTTGCGGGTTTGATTCCTGGCCAGGGCACATACTTAGGCGGCAGGTTCCATGTATGATCCCAGATCTGGGCACGTACAGGAGGCAACCAATCCATATTTCTCTCTCTCTCTGTCTTCCTCTCTATCTAAAAGCATTGAGCCCTGGCTGGTATAGCTCAGTGGATTGAGCACGGGCTGGGAACCAAAGGGTCGCTGGTTCGATTCCAAGTCAGGGCACATACCTGGGTTGCAGGCCAGGTCCCTGGTGGGTGGTGTGCAGCAGGCAACCACACATTGGTGTTTCTCTTCCTCTCTTTCCCTATCTCTAAAAATAAATAAATAAAACCTTAAAAATAAAGGTGATGGAAAAAACTCCTTTGGTGAAGATTAAAAAACATTGTTTTGTACCAATTTATAGTCCCACTAAGAAGGAATAGAAGTGGTAGTCTTACCACACCCTTGCCAGTAGCAAGTATTTTTAAAAATGCAGTCCTTCAACAAATATTTATTAACTGCCCTCTAAGATGTGCCAGGCACTACCTGAGGTACTTGAGCTCCATCACTAACAAAGGCAGACACAGAGCAATGCCCACATGGCGCTGATGGCCATGGCAGGTAAAGGCAGGCACGTTAGCATGTCAGAAGTTATGAGTGCTTGGCAAAAGCAAAGAGCAGAATAAGGGATAATACGGTGAAGGAGAGGAATGAGGGGTGGGCTGGAATTTTTAACAGGGAGATCAGGAGAGGTTTCATGGAGAAGACATCTCAGTGATGACTTGAAAGAGGTGAAGAGTAAGCCATGTACATATCTGGAGAAAAGGTTTGAGAAATAAGATGTGGAAAGACACATCATGTACGGCCTTATAGATGCCATACTAAGTGTGTCAGAGACGCTCACCCCAAACTCCATTTACTCTGCTACATCTCCCAGCTCCCTTGCAGTTTAGGTGGGACTATATAACTAGTTTGGGCCAAAATGTGAGTGGAAGTATAGTGTGTTGCTTCTAAGTCTGGCAATAAAAATCCCAGCCCTGGCTGGTGTGGCTCGCTGGATTGAGCACTGGCCTGCGAAACAAAAGGTCACCGGTTCAATTCCCAGTTAGGGCACCTGCCTGGATCGCAGGCCATGTCCCCAGTTGGGGGTGTGCAAGAGACAACCCATCACACACGGATGTTTCTCTCCCTCTCTTTTCCTCTCTCTAGAAATAAGTTAATTAAATCCTTTTAAAAAATCCCGTATGTGCTTCTCTGGTCTTTCTTTCCCTGACGTGGTAGCTGTTCCTGACGGTGCAGCTACAACACGGCAGTGCCTCTGTCAGCTGGGGCCCCTGAGAGACTACAGGGTGGGCAAAAGTATGTTCACAGTTGTTCATATGGAAAAAGACAAGCAGTTATGAGTATCACAGTAGATTTATTATCTCAAAAGAATGTCACAATGCAACCGTAAACTTACTTTTGCACCCTCCCCATGTGGAGCACGGCCCTCCCTACTAACCTGTGTGTGACCTGTGTCATGGGCTGAGTCACCAGCAGGTAGCACCCCGGAGAGACAGCCACTGTCTGGCACGGAGATGCTTATTGTGTTAATCTGAGAGAGCTTTCGAGGGCGTTTATCACTGCAGCGCAACTTAGCTCATCTGTCCTGACAAGGCAGGACTCAGCTTTCACTCCGTGTTAACTGAGTCAATTGTTAATTGGAAAAATGCAAGAGCATCGTTGTTTAGTTTCCATTTCTTTGATAATTAGTAAATATAGCAGATTAAACTTTCTAAGATGGCCATAACAAAATCTGCCATCCCCCAGGCTTTTCTTATGGTGACACTGCCGCCTATACAAGCCATCCCACTGCAAGTTCGTCAGGGCCAGTAACTCGCATGGAGCTGTCCTCTCCCGTGGTCAGTGTCTTCTGGAAGACCTCCTGGGGGACCTGCCAGGGGCTCTTCTGAAGAGGGTCCCTCTTTTCAGAAACATGCCTGTGGTGGCTTCCTTGTTCTGTTTCTTTTTCATCATAGATCTGCTTATAAGCAGATAATATGCCATGAACACTCCTCTCTGTTGGTGAAAACCTTTCAGGGGTGGGGTCCATGTTTCCCAACTTTTTAAGGAGCAATAGCTTCTGTTAAACCCTCCACTGTGAATTTCTTCATCTTCTTCTCCTGCAGTTTCCTTTTCCCTTGCCTCTCCTTCAGCTGTGTGCTCCTTTTCCAGTTCCAACACCTCCTCATCAGCCAGTCCTCGGGAACTGCCTCCAGGAGCTCCTCGATGTCCTCCTCAGCCACACCGGGTTAAAGCTGTTTGTGGTTTACCATCTCAACCACAGCCTTGGTGAGTTTTTGTAACCTTTGCGCTACAACATCACGATGGCTTCGACATCACTGCTGATAGAAATGCTTTTGGCTCCCTTATAATCTCACGGAACCACCATCGTGTGTGCTGTCCATCACGGATTGAAAATCCTCATGTGGGACGTAACTGTGCGTCACAATATTTGATATCTGTATGTATTGCAAAACGATCGCCACAATGATGAGAAGTGCTGCTCAGTCTTGCACACTTACATTCAAATGACCTATGAGTCTTGTTAAAATGCAAGTTGTAAGCAGCAGGTCTGGAGTGGGCTGAAATTCTCGGCAGTTCTATGGTCTCCCAGGTGATGCCCACACTTCAGCAGTCAGGGGCTGGCCACCGCCAGCTAGCTCCAGATGATCCCTGCCTTCTTCCGTGACCTTCCAAAAGGGGTGGGGGGGAGGGGCTCAATCTTGGAGTTTTGAAAATCTGTCTTTCCCTCCTCTGAAAGATTGGAGCCTCCTATTTTTACCTCCAGTCTTTTGACACCTCTTCTATTCTCCAAAATTCTTCACAGACAGGGGCAAGGTCCCCATAACCATCTGTGCACATTCCCTCTGTGCCGCCCCTGAACTTCACAGGGTGGAGATAGGAAGTCACTGAACGAGCGAGCTGTAGATTTGATTCTCACCTTTCCAGAACTTCACTTCTCTATTTCCGCTTTCAGTATCTGTCTCAGGAGAAAAACAGGAAGAAAATAGGAGTTGGAAATTGTTTCCCCTTTGTCTACTGTCGCCAGTACTTCAACTGCTTCAGCACGGGACTCTTTTTGGGCCCTTTCTGGATACCCTTGCTTATTCTAAATATAACCGACCTCCCCTTGGCCCCTGCCACGAGAAAGAGAAAACTCTAAAATGTTCCACAAACCTCTGCCAGGCTTTGGGCTCCTGGGTACTGTCCCAACAGGTTTACACCCCTGTGAATTTGCTCTCGGTTATACGTGGTCCTCCTGTCCCACAGAGGATGAAAAGAGAGGGGTTTTGTTGCCAGGTGCCGCACGTATATTATTTGCATTACCTCTTATAATCTTTGCAGCGCCTTATGAGTATCACTCTCATATTGTCACTGAGGAAACTAAGGCTCAGAGAGGGTCAGTGACATGCCTAAGATCACACAGCCAGAAATGACTGAACTGAATTAGGTTTTAGCTTTCTCTAAACTTGAGCAATCCAAGGTCTGTGTGACCATACCGGATCTCGGAGTGGCCGTTTCTTTCTCATTAGCACCTTCCAACATTGAATTCATGAGGGTATTGTCCTAACTATGCTCTGGAGTCCTTGGTCCCTCCAGTATCCCTGTGATCACACAGTCAGGGTTCTATTCCTGGGCAACAGTGAAACTGTTTTCCACCTTCACCCTTCACTGGGTACAGACAGGCCTGGGCTGGAACCCCATGGCTGCTTCTTGCTATACGAATATGAACATGCTCTTTAACCTCTCCGATCTTCACTTTTATCATCTGTAAAATGAGGGTGATAATTCTATGTCAGGTGGGCATTGTATGATGATGAAAATAGTGTGGACAATGCCTTTCTGAGTGCCTGGCACAAAGCAGGGATGAAAACAAAACAAGGTCATTCTCCTTTTGTCCCAGACTTCTTCTCTTTCTCATGGGTCAGGCCTCAGGCAGCCTCTCCCTGGCCTGTGTCTTCGCAGCAACACAGCCCTCCAGGGGCGGGTCTGGTGTGATTGAGATAGAGAGCTCCCGACCTCCCAGCCCTTACTGAGAGGAGGGGCTGAAGCACACACTGTTCCCTGTGGAACTGGGGCCCTTACTAGGATAGACAGCAGAAGTTATTAACCAGTCCGTGCAGCATGTGCTAGTGAAGAGTCTGGTGGAAGAACCAGAGCCTGCTGGGACTCCAGTGGGCAGACTGGCACTATGTAGGAGGGGCTAGGGGTAGCCCAGCACACCCCCCACCCTCGTCACTTCCCCAGCACCCTATCATAGGTGTCCAATAAGTGCTTGTTGAATGAAAGTACTCATTGTGAATAGGGGCTGAGCCAATGGGACAAGACTGGTGATGGGGACTTCCGCCAAGATGGCGGCATAGGTGGACGCACTGCCCCACTGCTCACAACCAGAGAGTTTAAACAACAAACTCAACAGCGAAAAATAAACAACCAGAACGGACAGAATCGAACTGAAGGGAAGTCTGACACCCAGGAAGTTGGGGAGGACGTACATCCAGGCCAGTAAGCGGGGCAGAACCGAGCGGAGGAGCAGAGTGAGAGGCAGTTTGCCCGGAGGAACTCACCCCACGAGCGCCTAAACAAAACACTACCCCGAGCAACGGGTGAACCCCGCAGGCCAGCGGCGTAACTGGAGAGGCCAGTGGGAACCAGCAGGGCCGAGACTGGCGGAAAAGGCAGTGGGGAACTAGGGAGCAGAGGGTGATAGGGAGCGGCGGTGAACGGCAGACGCCATTGCTCCCTCCCAGGCCCCGCCCCCAGAGGAAACGTCACAAAAAAGGGACCCAGGTTGCCAGGCACCAACAAACACCTAAGACTCCGACAGGTGCGCCGAGATAAAAAAGAATGAAAATGGCCAAAACGAAAGATCAGAACAAATTACAACAAACGAACGAAGAGATAGCCAAATTAACAGATGCCCAGTTTAAAACACTGGTAATCAGGATGCTCACAAAACTGGAAGAAATAGTTGAACACATGAACAAAACGATAAAGAACGGAGGAAGATTTACAGGGAACCAATAGGGAAAAAAAGGAAGCTGGGACTCAAACCAATGGGGTGGACCAGAAGGAAGAAACAAGAATTCAAAAAAATGAGGAGGGACTCAGGAACCTCAGAGACATTTGTAAATGACCCAACATCCGGATCATAGGGCTGCCAAAAGGACAAGAGGAACACCAAGAAATTGAACGTATTTTTGAACAGATAATGAACGAGAACTTCCCAAATCTGGCAAAGGAAATAGGCTTCCTGGAAATCCAAGAAGCTCAGAGAATCCCAAAGAAGCGAGACCCAAAGAGGAACACACCAAGGCACATCATAATAACATTACCCAAGGTCAAGAATAAGGAAAGAATCTTACAAGCAGCAAGAGAAAAGGAGACAGTTACCTACAAAGGAATTCCCATAAGACTGTCAGCGGATTTCTCTAAGGAGAACTTCCAAGCAAGAAGGGGCTGGAGAGAAATATTTCAAATCATGAAAAGCA